>DWNE01006136.1:0-13319 GCA_018249875.1 Cecropterus toxeus | reverse complement strand
AGATTTCTGTTCTGGGTCTGGGTGTTTGTGTATTCGTGTTTTTGTGTCCATGGCACCCACGACACAGGAGAAAATCCCAGTGTGGGGCTATGAGTGTAGAAAGCGTGTGTGTGTGTTTTACCTTTCTTGCAGAGCTCTATGTCATAGGGCTCGAGGGACATGTCAGGCAGCGCTCAACATCTAGCTCGCTTTCCTGTCCCGAGCTACCATCTGACAGGAAAACGTGCCAATAAAAAATTATTCGCACGTAAACTGCATTATATTCGCACCCACTTTGCAAATAAATTGGTCACATAATCCTCCAAATCAGAAACTCAATTCACTGACAAAATGCGCTTTGAATAATCTTTGAAATAATCCTTCAAGGGAGAGCTAACTCACAATACATCTCAGTTATCGTTATACGAAAATAAACCCAATCATAACATCAAAGACGTAGGGTGGTTTCATCCCCGTCTTTAAGGAAATCGAGTTTTTTTAAAAATGCAAAAGTTGAACTGTTATCATATTTCCACGGCCTTTACGGCATCCAAAAGTAAAGAAGATATAATATTACATCTTTTGATCTCATTTGCTTGAACTTTTTCATTTAATTAAATTATTCTCTATATTTCATCATCTAATTATTCTCTTTATTTTATTTTGTACAATGAATAGATTTAAATCTTAATATAGAGTACATATTAAGCATTAAATCTAATATAAAAAAACAGATGTGTAATATCTGTATATAAATAGTAATCACTATGTTGATTACAGGATTTTGAACATAAAAAGTTTTAATATCGCTGCGTGGATTTAATAATAACACAACTCAAAAACGCAAATTTAATTGGAGAGCCTGGTGCAAATTGTATTTTTTTTTGTTTTTATCTTTTTAATGAATGAAGTTAAAATAGTTAAAATATTTTAATGACCATGGTGTAAATACACCATGGTCATTAAAATATTTTAACTATTAATATATTAACAGATCTAAAATTGAAAATTTGCTGCTCTAAATAGAGCAGCAAATTTTCAATTTTAGATCTTTTTTATATAAAACTGTATCTTTAACTTAAAATTGTTGAATTTTGTGTGGTTATTCCTGTAAAGTAGCGATATGGTTCTATACGATATCAAATAGAGTGATAAATAATTGGCCAAGTGCGAGTCGGACTTACAGGCAAAGGGTTCTTTAGCATTATCATTCACAAATCTTAAAGAGAAAATATAGCTGTGTTGTAAAAATAATAAATATAGTTAAACAGTTGTCCAACTACCAACATAAGTTCGTTTTTCATAGTGTTAATCGGCTTCATCTTTCTATTTGAAATGAATAATTCTGAAAAGGGCAGATTTGGTTTTGTTACAATTTTTCTGCAGAGAAAAACATTTCTCCGTGACATGGCTATTTCGTTTCAACAACATTTCACAAGCATGTTAGATACATTACATTGCAAAAATCGGGATTTCGTTATATTTTTACAGTATACTTTAAAATTAGAAACAAAAAAAACAGGTGGTAGAACCAATGTAGTTCGACCGGGTAAGTACCACCGCCACAACTATTTCTAGCGTCAAGCAGTTTTTGCGTTTCGCTGACAGGGTGTGGTTGCCGGCATACTTATATATGAGGCAACCATCTTAGTCTTCCGAAGTAGCAACCATGATCGACTTCAGATAGAATCCCTGTTCTATATAAAGTTGCTTACAGAAGTCCATGGACGGCAGTAACCACTTACCATCAGGACTGCATGCTTATTTGCTACTTTATTCTTACAAAAAAATGCTACTTAAAATAATTCATTTCAAGTGTTAACTTGTGGTATATTTAAAGCTTCGATAGAATCAACAAGAGAAAAAAACATTCTAGTCAGAAGCATGGTTTTCCAACTTAAATATTTAAACACAAACACTGGAACGATAATGAAGAGGGCTCGATGTCACTCACAATAATACTTTGATGTACAAACCCTTAGGCACTCTAACCGTGTAACTTGTTAATAAATCATTACGCTTGCCCACTTGTCTGCCCTCAAACTTTGTTTAATACTCACGACACGATTTATTTAGTTTAATATACTTTTGTACGAAGTAGTCGTATAATGATAAAATTTAAAAAATGAAGATAAATAACTCCCGGTAGAAAAGTAAAGAACCATTTTTTTTGCACAGCTCAGAATCAGAATGTTAATTTGATTTACTTACTTTATACTTGCTCTGTACATAATATTTTGAGGTCACCATCTAGATTTTGATAAATTAAATTGAATACATGAGTAAAGGTAAATTAATGCTATATCGTTTCTTACTAGATATTCCTATAACACATATGTATTTTTTTGTCTTAATATAACAATTAAAACAATCTACATAAAGACAGTCAACGAAATAATAAAACCATTTTTCATAATAACTAGCGATAAGATAATTGCGCTTCCTGTTGGTATGCAGTCGTCGTCTATAAGCATTTCCAATACGAGAGGAATGGGCAAAAATCGTCGGTTTTAAAGAAGTGTTCTTTGTACATGTCTTTCCAAAGTCGTGTCAAAAGTCCTACACGTCGTCACAAGATCGTAAATACAAAAGTGCTTGTCTGTTAACCAACCTATGACGTTGCACGATGTTGCCTGTTAAATTAATGCCTCCACAGTCTACACTCACTAACGCAGCGTGTACTGCACACTGACATGATGTGCTTACTTATTCATGTTACATGAGCTATTTAAAAATGAGTGTCGTAACTCTCACTATAGTTTTACTGTTTATTACGGAAATATTTAAGCTTGGTTTTCATCATAGAAATAGGACGGATAAGTATTAAATGTATCTGAGGTCGCTCACAGTCGCGTTATTTTTTTCGAGAAATAAGGTGGTCGCTTCATATGAAAGTCAGCCGGCAATCACATTATCACGAATATATTATTTATGAACTAATTAACAGTTATATACATCTACAATAATTTTTAATGCGTTTTTTACTATTAAAATAGCATAGAAACGGTTGGAAAAATCAACATAGAAAACATTCGTTATGGAAAAACAATTTAGCGGGAACAAGAGTATTTCATTGCCATGAAAGTATTTTTTATATCGAATGAAATTCGACTGTTTTTCAAACTTTCCAAAAATTCGAAAGATTTATTCAGATACGTACATTCAGAATTCGGGAACATAGAAAAAGCGTCGACAGCACGAAGGAAAAACGACCAGAGGGATTTCATACCAAACCCCGCAGATCAGAGTCTCGCAGATTAAAAATAAAAGGAATATTACACATTAAAAAAAGGAAAATATGAAATATGGGCATTCACTTCGCACGAGCCGCGCATATGAAGAGGTTTACAGGCCTTTTTACTGAGGCCCCGTTTATTATAAACTTTATGGTGGTATAAAGTATAAAATAATGGCGTATTTTTACAACCCGATGCCGTAAAACACCTTTTACGATTGTGATAACATCGCTATTGGAGTCCGGGCGTTGCTTTCAGCTTTTCCCAAATGTGACCTGTCGTTTAATTACACGTATATACCCATATTTCCCTGAAGTTAATGTGGTTACGTGCTTGAAATTTAGTCTTTAAATCCGTTATCTTTGTGGTCATGATATACCAATTAAATGATTCGTGATAAACGCAATGGCCGTCGCTTGTGTACGTTACAGCTTGTAAATGATGTACAAAATTTAGTATTAATTGGACGCGATTTGTATTTGGATGGATGGTCATTAATGCCTATTTATATATGTATAGTATTTGTATATGTGTACTATTCTGATTGGAAATATCGGCTCAAGCAACAAGCAGAGTTTTAAATACACAAGTTAATAATAACCTATTTACTCTCTACCCAGTCGCAAATTTTAATTAAAAGTTAATTATGTTTCTCAAATAAATTAACATTGCAATGTATTGACATAAACGTAAACTGTGATCGTTTTGAAAAACTTATAAAACTCGTACTAAGGGCATAGACCGTTCTATATTATTAGTTTTATATATTTATTTCAAGGAACCATTGTTATGTTCTAATACGCTTAGGCAAGGCGAGACGGCTTTGACGAAAAGTGCATTAGTGCTCAATGCATCAGATAAGTACTCCGTCTGGCGCTGAGATTGCGCCTTGATCAGATTAATGAAGCTTAAGGCTTTAGACAGCTGTCTCAGGGGTGTGTTGGGACAATAAAATATCGGTAGGACAATAGAATAACGAACAGCAGACATAGTTCTCTATATGATACGTATTAAAATAATGTGCATCGAAGTTATAAGTTACATGCCAGCTGCTGCCTAGGTATTGTTCTGAAACGCCAAAAAACTGTGGAAAAATAGAGTAATGGGTAGAATATTAATCTTATTTACTACAAAGGTTCTTCTATACAATTGGCGGGGTTGGAAACGTAAAAAAATACTACTTTAGTCTTCATGATAAGCAATGAAAATAGACTGACATAAGGTATGCAATCCTTTGAGTCTAGGTGAGTCCAGGACCTCTAATTATTAAATGGACTGAATACCATTTTTATTCTTATTATTTTAAATCACCGTATTGTCCCACAGCCGGGCACCGGTCTTCTCTCAGAATGAGAGAGTTTTAGACCTTAATCCACCGCGCTTGCCAATTGCGAATTGGTAGACTTCACTATGAGAAATCTTTGTTTTAAAGAACTCTTAGACGTGTAGGTTTCCTCTCGATGTATTTCTTCACCGTAAAGAAGTGATAATTAAATTCTAAATAATACGCACATAATTTTAGAAAAATCTGTGGCGTGCCTGAGATTCGAACCTCAGATCCTGGATTGAGAGGCCAAGTTTTGAACCTAGGCTATCTGCTTATTATTATTTTAAATATGAATAAAGACACGTTCCCTGTTTTATATGTTATTTGAAATTGTATGGACGATGATTATTTGTTAAATCAATTAAGAAATTAAGAAACTGACTTCCTTTATACCATATATTTTGCTTTGGATAAAAGAAATCAATCAATTTGTTTCCTTTTTTGACATAAACATGAATATTTGAGATAGGCGGCACTAAGTCTGCGTTGTTTATCGGCTTCTCTATAAAAGCACCCAGCCGTTCTTCAAACCCCATTAGTCTATAATGCCTAAGATAAGTGCGTCAGATAGTCTAGTCTACTGTCTGGCGCAAGATTGCTAGTTGATTGTATTATTAGAGTTTAAGGCTTAAGTTTATTTTCTTGTTGCTTCTAAACCTGTGTCTGTAAAAACAAGAAAATAAAATTGAACTGTCTGCCTGCTACTTAACCCGCAACGGTACGAAGACGGTATATGCATTTGAGACGAAAGGATGTGTGTTCGTACAAACTAATGTTGATATTTATAATAGCTCTGAATCTTAAGACCCGCCTAATGACACGGTGACCGTTGCGGTTTGACACACAATGGGTTTCGGGTTCAATCCCCGGCATGACTCTAATTTAAATGATAAATTTAGATTTCTGTTGTAGTGTGTCACGTATTGTATTTTCTATGTGTCCTTGTCAACCTCAGGTTCCCTCATTTCTAGGTCTGAATTCTAGGTCTGTATGTGTTCTTCTTTGTTTCTGTACATAGCACGCACGACACAGCAATCTGAGTGTAATCCTTCAGTCATAGGAATTAAGAAAGCATTCTTACAATATATGTTATAATCTTTTACTATCTTTATCTTTTACTATCTATGTATTGTTCCGGTAAGGGTGATTTTATTCATTTTTAATTCTGTTCAATAAAAGTGTTACTTTTTCAAACATGAAAAATTCTTACACTTCCAACAAAGACAGATAAAAACCACTGAAGAAACCAAAAATTAACATTTCGTTTTTCAAAGTCTGAATTAGAACTCAATCATCAAACCGTAGAGGGCGCGTTCCTTTGTACCGTCTCCGGAGGCAACGTGGGATTTTCCACGTGGTCTGTCAAAGGAGTGATTTATGAAGGATATGAAATGTCCCGAATTACACCCGATTCACGTGCGACATAATACATACTAACAAGTTGCGTGAGTGGCCTTGGCGGGGTTCAGATATGAGGAAGGTAGGTTGATGTTTCATTTCTTAAAACTTGGAACCTTGCTTAAACCTTGCAAAAATGTATAGGAAAATATGTCGATCACATGCTTTTATTACGAAGTAAAATCGACTGTTTTAAAGGCTTACATTAGTCTATTTTCCTTTTTGAAATTGAAGTAGTCAATGAGTAAGCAGCTCATCTGATAGTAGGTGATCATTGCTAACTAAGAAAATAGGAAAAAATCTACCCAAAGTTTAACACAGAATGTTTGTGCCTGTTTTTGGTCTACCATTGAAATAATTAACGCTTAACTTTTCAGTATGAAGTAACATGCAAATCGCTAGCGAATTTATATTGACTTGTCGGCTTGTCGGGACGATTACAACTAAATCAAATCGCGTTGCTAGACCATGATGATCCTCACGTTGAAATCAACACCGCCCCCACAATAATTGAATGACAAATCATTGTACAAAAAAAAACAAAACTAATATCGTGCCCTATTTTGCAACATACAACAGTAAGGACGAAACACAATATCCTAGATAGGTAAACCAGTAAGGTCTGAACTTGCACAATAAACAATCGGCAGGTGATTGCGAATTCACCGCGCGAAGCGATCGCTCTTGAAAATTTTCACCCATTTTCAGAAAATAGACTTAGTTGAATCAATTTTGCGAAACCGGGTGAACCAACTCTTTGGAATAGAAATGCTACCTTTGGCTACCTATTTTTGGTCTTTTTAAGGTTTAGACTTCACTAAACTTTGTTTGATGTGGAACGTCTATACGCGCAGGTAGAGCTGAATGTTGGTAAGGCAATGCTTGTCTTTATTTATTTCAGCGCCATCTGTTATACATTTTCCGAACTATTAAGTATCGAACATAACTAAGCGAGCTGGTGTTAGTTTCACTTAGTGCGGGGTACTATTCGTAGATGACGTTATTCTCATTATGATACATAGTTAGTTCCTATCATAATCTTATTTTTTATGCATATTACTTGAACGATTACTTGAATATGACGTTTCATATGTGCCAGGCGTCCTGTGAAGGCATTTTTTTGTTTATATTTTGTTTAAGTAATTAAAAATTGTACAATTTTTTAATCACTTAAACTAATAAAAAATATCTTTTAATTGTACATTTTATTAATTACGTAGGCTGTACACCTGTACAGGTGTACAGCCTACGTTAGTTAAACTTGAAATAAAACCTGACTTCGAAATATTAATAATAATAAAAATGCTACCTGCACTAATAATTTCATACTAGGATTTCTTTCCTTATTGGGTGCCATAAACACACAGACCTATATACAAACATAAACCAATACACAAAAAGCACAACTAGAACACAAATTAGTACATATACATATAACATAGGAGAACCAGACCTTAGACCGGACTCTTAATATAGGACAATGACAGATGAGTTGTTACCTAAGACCTAGTGCGGTAAAGAATAAATAAATCTGCTTAACCGCATCTTTCACACCAGACCTCGCTTTATAGATAAAGATAGTAAATCAAGGGAATGGCACTCCACCGCCCTTCACATCAGTATAGAGCACTACATGCTGCTATAAGGCAAAAATAGGTGTCGGAACAAGGTGACAATGAGCACTCAGGGCATTCGATTGAAGACGTGTGCTCGCAAATTTAATAACACCCGCTACCACGCGCCTGTTTGTGTACAGTCGGGGCGAAAAGTAACTGAACTACATTATTTTTTGGGGTTCTGTACATCACAAATAAAAAAGGAACCTTTTAGGAACACATTTGTGACACTTGTAAGTTGTCACCTGGTTGCTGCTTGAGTATGTCTGTTTGTTTGGCTGTATTCCGAAGAAAAAGCTTCACCACATGGTGAAGCTTTTTCTTCGGAATGCGTAAAGGTATGAACTTGAATTATATATTAAATACTTGGGTTTCTGACCTCTTTTCCCTGTAAAATGATTATTCATGTAAGCCAATGGTATCAAGGGACATGAACGTTTAAAAAGAGTAAATATCTTTAATAACAAAAATAAAATTTGCCATTATAGCTACAAAAGCCCCATGTTTGAGTTCGACTCACACTTAACCAATTTATGAATGCTATACCGAATCATCTTCCCTGCACGTGATCTCATCTATCCTCTGTTAAAATGACTGTACTCCTTATGCTGTAATGACTAGTCATTTGAAATTTTAAGAGAATGTGTGTGAAACGAGACAAAACATTCATACAATCGATATGTGAAGTACTAGAAGGTATGAAGTAGGTTAAATGTAATTTCTGTTAAATAGTTAAATATATATATTTTTACCGTTTCTTTTCTTTTTCTTTTTAGTCTTTAAATATTATGTTTCATATATTAACGTTAATTTATTTTTCTCAATTATAGATAGTAGATAGTAGATAATTTTAAACGTATGTACCTGCATACGTTATACTGTTTAGACGTCATTAATATTTGTTAAAAATGTTTAATAATTTCACCTGTACGTTACTTATTTCTCTGACTGTACCGATAAAAACTGTATGGATTGTTGAGAGCCCTCAGCGAAATAAACACGAGTACCATTGCTTTAATGGACCGATAATTTTCCTCGAGTGTACACATGCACACTTCCACTTTAAGACTCGGGATTTTATGCTCAATTTCCAACACATAATGAATAGAATCACGTATAATTTTTGTATGCTTTTATATCGTTGAAAATCTTACTAATATTATAAATGCGAGAGTTTGTGAGGATGTATGTATGTTAGTTACTCTTTCAAGGATAACTTTTGGTCGGATTTGGCTACAATTTGGCACACAGATAGTTTATGACTTACATATAAGATGCTAGCTGTGCCACGCAGTTTCAGCCTCGTTTATTAGGGCACAATCTAGGATAAACAAAGAAACATAGTAATTTTATATAGCCTAGAGCCTTCCACGAAAAATTTACAATTTACCACTAAAATAATTTTTCAATTCGAATCAGTAGTCCCTAAGATTAGCGCGTTCAAGCAAACAAACTCTACTGCTTTATAATATTAGTATAGATTCATTATCGTGATAATACCGTGATAATTATAACCATGATCATAACCATAGCAGAGCCGCGGACGTAAGTTAGTGACTAAGTTATTAAGCTAACTGTTAGTCGAATCTAATGTTATTAATCAATTATGTTAGTGACAAAAATGTATGTAGTGTTCATTGTAATGTAAGATTATATACAAATAATATAGGGAGGTCAAGAGATATTTATATTAAAAGTCGAAGATAATTTATTTCCTAGATCTTACCAAATCCCAGAGATAAATGACCATGCTGATCGTACCTGAAACAAAATAAAACATTTAACTTTTTGGTAATTATACAAAGTAAACGTTAATACTTTCTTTTATTATATAGAAGATTAATGAAAAAGACGCTTTCTGCACTCATAGCCCCTAGCACTCTATCCTTGGGCGGCAGTACCCACTTACCATCAGGTGGACTGCATGCTGGTATTGGTATTTAATTTTTATAAATATGAAGTAGCAAACGAGCAAGTCCACCTGATGGTAAGTGGTTACTGCCGCCCATGAACATATATAAGCAACTTCATATAGAACAGGGGTTCTATATGAAGTCGACCCCAAATGCGTTGACACTCCCGAGGACTGAGGTGGTCGCCTCATACAATAGTGAGCCGGCAACCACACCCTTCCACCGAAACGCAAGAACTGTTTCACGCTAGAAATAGGTGTGGCGGTGATACTTCCCCGGTTGAACTGCATTGGTTCTACCACCTGCCAGATAAAAAATCGGATAAAAAAACCTCAGGTTGGCCACTAATGCATTGTTATGTTGCTATAACTTCGGATAAGTATGTTTTGCTATAAGTATGTTTTCCTTTTAAACCGGAACACGACAGCGCTCAACACTGCGTTACTAGGTATGGTGCCTGTAGAGTCCAAGCACAAAGGGTTCTACCACCTTCCATATACAAGAGAGAGCTTACAATTCTGAATCGGTATTGTTTCCGAAAATTACATTTTCTGTGTCCGGAAGGCAAACTGTTATCAAAAGGTAACAGTGCAAAGGCTTGTCGACCAACAGACGTCTAACAGCCTGGTTGGAAACTACCCTATAATCTGATTAGGGGTTTTCTGCCAGCAGCGTTCACAAAAATAATATTAACATAGTCTATTATATAGTTGTTTTTATATATTAAATAAGCACACGATAACGAAATCTATCTGATGGTAACCTCAGAGTTTCTAACTGAACTTGATCCCAGACGAAATTTAAATAGGCTTGGGATTTACATCTTACAAATATTGTAAAGGCGAAACTTTGTGAGGATGGATGGATGAACGGATCCGGAAGAAATTTGACACAGATATAGATTATAGTCTGGAAAAACATATAGGTAGTAACTACATTGTATCCTGAAAAAAAAACCTAAGGTTCTTGTGGGATGGATTTAATACACGCTTTACATTTAATGCGGGTAAAACCGCGGGCACAGCTAGTCACTTTGCAGCAAAATACTTATTTTTAAAATATACCTACTTATTAGATTTTTTTAAACTTCTCAATAAGTAAAATATAGTTTAGTTCGAAATTATATTTTTAAATCACATTAACGGAATCAATATAATTGAATGCGCGCTGATTGGCTAGATATCGTGCTAGATGTCACTTCCGGTCGGTTCACGTGATCCATTTCGTCCTTGCGTCTTACAAACAACGTTACATTTCGCATCGTCGAATTTTAATTAGAAATTCAATTTTATAGGAACCGTTGACGGTGTTGGTAATTGAATGCTCGTTGATTGGCAAGTCGATATCACGCGCTCAACGTCACATCCGGTCGCGTCACGTGGTCCATTTCCCGCTCAATTTCCGATACAGCCAATGACATTTGCTGACCGGCGGTCGAGATAGGCGGGTGTCTTCAGTTTTCTTTTTACAGTATTTGAAGATTTTTTGGTATGGTATAGAAAAAAAACGTTTTTTCAGGATTTTCAGATCTTTATCTTTAGCGTTTTATTATATTTTAAAATAATATATGAACTCGTATTAAAAAAAATATTTACTCGTAGTAAAAATACTAATCCGTGCAAAATATCCGTCAATTTTTACTCAAAAATGAATTTTTAAACACTAAGCGTCCCCAAAATCTGCTTGCCTATAAACGCACCGTTACGCTTCATTTTCAGTCGTTTAAAACTAGACGAGAAAAGGCATAAAGCGTTATGAATTTTCCAAAGTACCTCTTGAAACCTTAAAAGCGGCGTCGTATTTCAAATATGCAAACTTCGATGTTTTCGAGATTAAATCACGGAGCCAACCTTTGTTTCGTCTGCACTTCTTTGTTTAAGCCTCATTATGTTTTTAACGGTATATTAATTAAATTTCACCCGCACTCCTGTTAGTATATTGTTATCCGAAATTAATAACTTTGGAATATTGAACTTTGAATTTTAAGGATACCATAGAATTGTTTGCAAAATATCGGATCGATAACGGTAATTGCTTTATCCGTTTAGGGATTTGAATCTTTTTAAAAGCTTATTAATGACTGAACGACTTTTAACGATTCGCGCAAAGAGTGTATTTATACTTGAATTAATGACCGATAAGAAATTATAATTCCATTACTTACTGATTTTTTTTTCACTTGTGCTATTGAATTGAAATCATTTACGATTTACTAGCAGACCCGTGCCACTTCGTTGGACATAAAAAAATGGTGCATCTGTTTGTATTTATTATTTCTACCCATAAAGTCAAATACTAAGTTTCATAGAGCTTGCTTCGAAATTCGCGAACTTTCATACAAAATTTTAACCATTATTTATACCCCTTAGGGATTGAATTTCTAAAAATCCTTTTTTATCTCTCACTTACACCATGAAAAGAACCCTTGTACCAAATTTTAGGGTTTTAGGTACAGTAGTTTCGGCTGTGCACTGATATATAAGTCAGTGAGTCGGAATTGACTTTTATATATATAAATAATATACAATACGATAGGATACCAAGCAATAAACGAAAAATATACTCAACTACACAAATACTACACTATTTGTAAAGTCGCATAATACCATTATAGTAGTAGGTGGTCATTTGTAGTAATTTCATCGAGACAATCCGTGCAGAGCTCCGTCCAGTTTTATTTCCTTCACTGATTTGGAAATATGAAATTTATAATAACACAAACTTTTAACCCCTATTTAACCCCCTTAAGGGTTGAATTTCTAAATATCCTTTCTTATCGCTCATTTACACCAAAAAAAGGAACCCCTGTACCAAATTTTAAGGTTCTAGGTACAGTAGTTTCGGCTGTGCATTGATATATACATAAGTCAGTGAGTCGGAATTGCCTTACATATTTTACAGGCGTATTTACGCTTTCTGCATCATTCGATGTGTTCTAAGTACGACGGATACACACAAAGACAAAAGCCCAGAATCACGACGGAATATATATTTTTTTTTTATCAGATTGAAGTAGAAATCGAGCAAGCAGTCCACCTGATGATAAGTCGTTACTGCCGCTCATGGATATCTGTAAAGAACTTCATATATAAAAGGGGTTCTATCTGAAGTCGACCACTGGACTGAGTGACTGTAAGTGAACTGGCAACGATACCTGTCCAACGAATCGCAACAACAGTTTCACTGTAGAAATAGGTGTAGCGGTGGTACCTTCCCGGTCGAACTACACTGGTTCTACCACCTGGAAAGCTAATATAGTTCTCATTTGACAGCTGCGCCGGACTCCTATATATTCGTGTATTTTTGGAATATACCATGACACAATTTATCATGTTAACCTCGTTATATTGTTTGTCCATAATAAATGAGGACGATGGGGTAGGCAGGCAAACGCAGTGAATTATTAATGATTTAATTAGAACATTGGTATATTTATAGCTTTTTTCTCTTCGATGTTGACTTGTTAGTAATGTAATCTTATTTAATTTCCAGTTAATATCGCTGTTTTCCATGAATATTTAGAAAAGACATTAGTAATAAAATTAGTAATAAAAAGATTAGTAATAAAATTAGTCTTTTTAAATTGCGTGATAATTTAAAAAGACTAATTTTAGAAAATAGTAAAAAAATGGTACATAGATTGAGTTAACCTTGGGAAACTTGACCTTGGCTACCTTTTATCGCGAAAAAAAGTACTGAAAGGGTTAAAACAAGGGATGAAAGTTTGGATGGAAGTCGTTGTTAATTTCGTTATTTCACTATATCAACAAATACTAAATATTATATAAACTGAGTAAAACAAATATTTAAGGGGGCCATCCATACAATAGTCGCGACTGTTTTGGTCAAT
>DWNE01006135.1:0-13319 GCA_018249875.1 Cecropterus toxeus | reverse complement strand
TGAGTTTAGATTTCTGTTCTGGGTCTGGGTGTTTGTGTATTCGTCTTTGTGTGCCCATGGCACCCACGACACAGGAGTAAATCCTTGTGTGGGGCTGTGAGTGTAGAAAGCGTATCTTATGATTTAAGTATTATTAAGTTATATCTCTGCCGTGCATTGCATACACTTTTTTGTCGCAGATCATGTAAAATGAAGTAATTTATTTTCTCATAAAGTACAAGGTGCTATAATTATACTTTATGAGAAAAATAAAATAAGCACGTGTGGCAACCCTATATATAACGGTTTGAATAACGTCATAATTATCACATTAGAAACAACGGAAATACACAGAACCATCAACTTAAGTCCTTAGTACTAGTTTAGTCCGTTTCCGTAAAACATTCAATACGTTTTTTAGGGTTCCGTAGCAAAACTCGGTTAATAAACTGATATCGAAAGTACTTTACCTAATGACGGATATAACTTATTAAAAATAAAACGAGAAATATCCAAAAACTTTACATTAAGCACTCCCGTACATTTAGTATGAGATAGTAGAAAGATAGAAAGCCTAGAAGAGTTACAGAGTTGTGTACATCGTGCGATTGTTTTAAATACTCCTCAAATTTTAAGGAACGTTCATTTAGAAAATGTAAATAGAGTTCGTCATTGTATCGCACAACGAGGACGTCACTTCGAACATCCGCTTTGGATACAAAATTTTATACTTTCTAAGAAATAAAATGTATGAGAGTGTTTAATGAAAAGTTTTTGGATATTTCTCGTTTTACTTTTAAAAAGTTATTTTTGTAAACTCATTAGGTAAGGTTTTACTTTCGATATCAGTTCAAAGCTTTTTGATATCTGTAAAAGTTAAGGAATAATCCCCTGCACACTTAACGATTACACCCGGTATATGTAAAAAACGAGCCTGCAGTCCACCTGATGGCAAAACTTCTGATAGACTTTTTAATGTTATGGGTACTCACGATATGCTGTTTTTATCAGACTGCGTCAGAGCTAATGTTATTCGAGCGTATGTATGTGTGTTTGTTTGAATTTATGTCCATTTCTTTGGCACGCGCTACAGCTCAAACGGCTGGAAGGATTGTGACGTATGCCGTATCATTAAAATTGTTTCAATTTGCATAGTGGTCGATTTTTTTTACTATTGCGACAATATGGATATTAAATGAAAGGTAGTAAATAGATCAATCTAAAAATATATAGATTGTAATACTTTTAATTCACTATTTTGATAAAAACTCATTTAAGTGTTAAAATATATATCATTATGAACAAAAAAATTGTTTTAAGCAGCCGTTTCATGTTTTTAACGATGTTACTAGTTTTAATTTAATTTTGCCGATATTCGACCCAGTTACATGGATATAAGTTAACATATTAAAACGTATCAATTCCGCGATAATATCAGCTTAAAACCAAATGTTCTGACAGACGTTAAAATAAAATTAAATGAAATATCTTTATTTTGTATAGGCCTATGGGGGCACTTACAAATTGTCATTTACAGTATTTTTTTTTTCACTAGCACCGGATCGGAAAATGACCTCAACTGAGAAGATCCGGCAAGAAACTCAGCGGGTTTGTCTTTTTCCTTGTATTTTTTTTACCATCTTGTTTATTACATGGGTAATAAAAGGCTAGCTCCAGTATCAACTCATATCTCCCTTAGCACACCCTTTAGACCAGAGCACAGCAGCTGCACTGCTGTTATAAGCAGAAATAAGTGTGACAGTGGTGCTTTCGAAGCAGCCCCGGATCTTCAATTATTTTTTGGGGGGCAAAAACTTAAAAATGCCGCCCTGCCCACTTGAATTTCTCTTTACGATCATTGCAGCCATCAAACATTCCTATAATTGGTGATCATTAAAACGTATACGTGTAAGAGTTCCACTTTCTACTGACTAGGCGTATCATTTGGCGACCAAAAAACAAACGACGTCTGAAAGTATTTCGCAACCATACACAAATGTTATCAAAATATTTGGCGCCCAAAAGAAATACGGTTTCGAACACTGATCAGTGGTAAGATGCGCATTCGTTAAGCACGGTTTGAATTTGCTGCCCTCTGAACTTGCCCCCCCCTGCCACCCCTAAATCCGGGCCTGTTCCGAAGTCGAACTACAAAGAGTTCTACCACTAAGAAATAGGCAAGAGTCTACGAATCCTCTTGTCAATGTATTTCTCAGTCCCTCGCAGCCATATTTTGATTCTGTTACAACAATAATATTTCTAACATTATTGTAACCTGACGCATCTGGTTCGATCGCTTGAGCTTTGAAACTAGTTGAAACGATTTTTTGTTCAAAATGACATATCTAATTTAACGCTTTATATATTTCGAAAAAGTCAAGTTCAAAATAGTCAAGTAAAGTACTATAATACATATATTTTTAGAATGGTCTGAAAATTTTATAGGCAATGTCACTCAGCAAACAAAAACGATTCTAATGATGTTAAAAGTCACAATCCCTCAGGCCTTTGGGATGTAGTTTTAATATGCACAAATCACTACCGCCGGATCGGAACGCGAACCCAACTGAAAAGATCCGGCAAGAAACTCAGCTTTGATTCGTAGTGTAAGAGAATATTGTAAGTGACAATTTGTAAGTGTCCCCCCATAGGCCAATGCAAAATAAAGACATTTAATTTCATTTAAAAAATTGACATACATGCAGACAAAATACATGTACATATACATACATGTATACATACGTCCCTCATAAAACATTACTGTCCCTCTGAGGCAGTCGGGTAGAGGTTGCAGCTACCTCATAAAGCGTAAAATTTATACATCTGCATTTACTACTAGATGGCGCTGTATTCTAACATCTCTATGTGGTAGTAACAACTCATTTAATTACTATTACGTATTATATTTTAATATTTAATGTTTCTATGAAGTGTCTTATAATAATGTTTCGAGACATTAAGTCTTAATAAAAGATATTTACAGCTTCCTTACGCATCCCGGCGGCCACTTCCGTGCTGTTTTATGACAAGTTATATTGTTTAGTTAACTTGCTATACTACTAAGTATGTCCGTCTTATATCGCAACTAAGATTTCAGGGTAACATACACAAAGACTAAAAACTGAAAAATACTAATAACACTCCTCCGTTCGTCTGTTTGTCCGTCTGTCTCGAAGCTCATGCTCAAGCTCATGATCCATAATAGTTAGAAAGTTGAAAATTTTACAGGTATTTCTGTTGCCGCTGTAACAAAAAATACCTAAAACAAAATAAAATAAAAATATTGAAGAGGTTGCCATATAACAAAAGTGTTTTTTAGCAATTAGTTTTTAGGGTTCCGTACCTCGAAAAGAATAAACGAAACCCATATAGGATCACTTTGTTGTCCATCCGTCCGTTCGTCCATCCGTCTGTCTATCAAGACCCTTTGTCTCAGGAACTTTTATGAGTTGATCATTCTCCTCGGGAGTACCAACGCGTCCATAATCTACTTCAGAAAAAACTCCTGTTCTATATTAAATTGCTTACAGATGTCCATGGGCGGCAGTAATCACTTACCATCAGGTGGACTGCACACTCGTTTTGCTGCATCAAGAATACAAATATAAAATATAACTTATAAAAACGCTTTAAGAGCGACGAAAATAAATCAGTAACGTCATAGAGAACATTGAACGATGAAGTACAGTCGCACTCAAACGTTATCACGCGAGTGTCGCGGCGAGCGGAAAAATAACACCCGCCACTGTACCCAGCGGACAGTCACGTATACAAGTGGTTTAGTTAAAATACTACGTCAAAAATATTAGGTTTGATCTAATAAAATTTTGTACATTAATAATTAATGCTAATAAAATTTTAAGGTTAATTAATTACATAATTTCAAATTTTTATTACTAATACCACTTAATAATAATCTCTGTTGCTTTGAAGTCGTCGCGTTTAATTGTAAAATTAATAATTAAATTAACTTAAATGTAATGGTGTATAGTATGTAAGCGATCAATAAATAAATAAGTAAATAAAGGTCAAATTAGTAAATTACAAATTACTCATCAACTCAAGATTTATCAATGTATATGTTTTATTAATAGTTGAACATCCATGCTTGCTAACTCGTACACGACTGTATGGAAAAATGGTTTTAGCTATAACAAAGGAAGCTAAAATCTTTAGCATGCCTGTCTGCGAAAAGTAAACTTCTTGTTCTGTGTAAAAGGAAATTGTTTAAGAAAGTCGTTATCTTTTCATTTAAATCATATGGAAAAGGAGAATCCACTGAGAACGTAATTTTATTGTATTAGAATAACTGTCATACCGTCCACAGACTTCAAAAGGTTTTTCTATAGTTCACTTTTCTTCTCTCTAATACAACCTGTAACTTCTGTTGTTTATACACAAATGTCTAGAAAACTAAGTCGCAATGCTTTGTATATTGTTTAGCGCGTGGCAAAACAGTTATAATATGATTTGAAATACAAAGTATTCAAGTTCAAACAACGACCAATAAGACTCAAAGATTCATTTAAACTACTTTTGTGGAACTCTTTACCTATTATTTCTGTAACGTGTATTTAGGTGTTGGTTTAGATTTCTGTTTTGGTTCTAGGTTTTTTGTATTTGTCTCTGTGTGTTAATGGTACACCCGACACAGGGCAGATCCTAGTGTGTTGCTATGAGTATGAATATTATTCTTTGTGTTTTCATACACCCAATGACAAAAATAATACTAGCATTGCCTTTTGAATGTAAAAATTTCACCTTCTTCATATAAAACTAAAAATGTCTCAACCATCCCTTAACCTTGGACCCAAAATGGCACCGAATTCAGCTGAAGGGGTCATTAACCGGAATCTATCTTGTATTTTTTCTCCCTTTTCTTCCTTCTTTTTTTCGCCGTAATCACCCTCGGGAAGACGGCTTGCCAAATTAACATTGTTGTGTTCTGATGGGTTTTACACCTGGCTGGCTTAGGGCACGGTCACAGCGGAATGAGTTAAATGTTGTATTTTTTATAGCAGTGTTATGTTCGTTTTTTGACGTTTAACTTTATTTCTGATTACATTTTAATTTATTTTTTTGGTATTTTTAAGTTGGTGTTTTACTATA
Organism: Cecropterus toxeus; assembly: GCA_018249875.1. Taxonomy (NCBI): domain Eukaryota; kingdom Metazoa; phylum Arthropoda; class Insecta; order Lepidoptera; family Hesperiidae; genus Cecropterus; species Cecropterus toxeus. Next base: position 8,231 of record DWNE01006135.1, on the reverse strand, counting down.
TTTAATTCATATATATCATTAAAACCTTAATAATGTTTTCTTTTGTAATAAATTACATTTTAATAATTTAAATTACAAACTCAGCCAGTAAAACAAGATCATAAGTTGGTCTTAAAAAACAATAATTTGCGGACAGAAATGATTCGGTTATGATTGTATGTATAATAAATTGTCGGTTACAGAGACACATCGTCAATAATTAAGCTAGATAACGTATGTATTCAAAACTAAATTTTATTTAAACAATGCTTGAAAAGCCTTTTACGGTATGTCACTTCCTTTTAGTTGTTGCATCGTTACAAAATTAGGCTTTTTGGTGCAAGCATGGACGCGCCCGAAGTCATCAATCATTATCGCGAATTTCCGATTGATATAATTAGATTTGTAAAATAAATAAAAAAACGCCCGTCTGTATTGTGCGGGCGTCACACTGATGCGTTTTATTTGACGGCGTTTTAATGAAATTTCAGTCATTTTGTGATGAATTTGAATAAGTGAGTATTGTGCGGTGTGGGAGAAGGTTATGGATAAAGTATAATTATTTGGAGCTTACGGCGCAATGCAAAGTTCATAATCATATTACATGTAACAAACATTAAGAACATGTAATATAACAAGAAGTTAATATGAAAACAAAAAACCCTGCCTGATGAAACAGAAGTCAGTTTCTACTTTATATATTTTTTTCACACATTTTAATGATATACCTATATTTATAACAAGAAATCACCTCACTACTACCGATTGAAGAGTTGTATGTTCCTTCATCAGCTCAACGTCATGAGATCATGACGACTATGCAAATGTGTCAATAGCTTTAGAAAACATGAAAAATATTGTTAATATCTATAACACATGAGGGTTGTCCTCGAATCCCCTGGGATTCCATCACCATATTGTGACTCAACAAATTTTTTTATTTCAAATAAAAAATAATTTTGATAATCGGTCCATAAAAATACATACAGGCCAACGTAGAACTTCCTACACGACGCGGATGATCAATGTTAATTAGTAATTTTCGAACACCCTAAAAATTTAGTAAATTAATAGTTAGTAATTTCTTTAAATAATATAGTGCCTACTAATATTTCAAAAATTAAATAAAAATAAGTAGAAATAAAATAAAATGAAGTATATAGAATTGCTATAAAATATATCAAGAAAAATTAAATAATAAAATCCATGTTGACCTGAGCGCGCGACAGTCTCTCAGCACTACATCATAGAACAACACTCGAGTCGAGCTATGAAAATTTATTTCTTAAGCAAACACATAGAAAAAACTGAATTAACCACGCGATTGTACTGTGAACACTAGACAACACTACACTGCAATTCTTATAAAAATCACTTACTTTATTTTGCTGTATTTCATTTTACACATTTGTTGTTTTTTTTATTTATTTTATTATTTTGTAAACGAGAAAGTAAGAATGCAATAATAGCCAAGTTGCCATGCAGCTCGTCACTACTTCATTTGAGAGCCTGAGGTTCGAATCCCTGTGATTTTTCAAAATTGTGTTCTTATTCTAATATCAATTGTCACTCGCTTTAACGGCTGACTGCATCCCAGATAGATATGACATTTGATATTTGTCAGGTGGTAGAACCAATGTAGTTCGACCAGGGAAGTACCACCGCCTCATCTATTTCTAGCGTGAAGCAGTTCTTGCGTGAGGTGGAAGGGTATGGTTGCCGGCTCACTTTTATATGAGGCGACCATCTCAGTCCTCGGGAGTGGCAACGCATCTGTGACGGACTTCATATAGAACCCCTGTTCTATATTAAGTTGCTTACAGGTGTCCATGGGCGGCAGTAGCTACTTGCCATCGGGTGGGTTGTTTGCTCGTTTGCTACTTCATATTTATAAAAAAAAATATATTTCTTTAAAAAGTTTGGCAGTGGTTACAAACTAAATTTGACTTAACCTGTTTAACTAGTGATATTGTTAAAAACAGTAAAACAAAAAACCCGAGCGTATGATGTTTTTAGTGTTTTAAATTCATAAAGCCTATGACACTCTGCTTACTCCGACGCAGTAAGTAAGACTTTGAGTAGTACTATTTTTAACCGTCTTCAAAAACGGAGGAGGTTCTCAATTCATCTGTATTTTTTTTATTACGCGTAGTATATACGCGATAGAGATCCCTGTAAACTACCTGTACATAATAAATGTATATAAAAATGGTTATATAATATTTAAAGTAAAAATTGAAATAAGTAGGAAGTTCCGTGTGATATGGATAATGGATAAGATAATTATGGTCGGTTATAGATACGTTGTTATTCCTAACAATAAAAAACAATAAATAAACTATTATAAAAATAACCAACACGAGCGTTAAAACTGAAATAAGGAAAATAGTTCGTTAAAAACATTAAAACAAAAAACTCGACTGCTTAAAAAACTAAATATTTGCTCAAAATATGTATATAATATATTTAATTTAACGCTTATATGAGTTTTTGTCAAAATAGACAAGTAAAAGTATCACAATATACATATTTTTAGATTGATTTATTTACTAGCTTTCATTTGATACTCATGCTGTCGTAAAAGTAAAAAAAAATCGTCCCAACCCCCTTTTTCCGCCATTTGCAGGCGCCATGTTGAGTAATTAAACCCTATGTCTCTCTCCAAACTAAGACGTTTCTAATATGTCATACGTCACATTCCGTCAATTGGGAGCCAAAGAAATGAACATACATACATACATACATTTATTTTTTTCCTAAATTGTTATGTTATTTTTCAAAGCAACGATATGTAATGTTTAAATAAGTCCTTTCAGATCTATTTATTAAGCACTTTTTGTGATAATACAACACAAAAACGCCAATTTTACAGGAGGAAAAAAATTTATAAAAAAAAATGAACAATGCTAATTAACAATCAACAATGCTCATTGTTTTTATTATCTTTCAATTAATAAACTTAAAATAATTAATAGGCCAGTAACCATAATGAAGTTAGAGTATCAAGTTTTCAATTCTTAAATCTATATCTCGACTAATACATAAAAATTAGATTTACGTTTATCATATGGGTATATATCAAATGGTCTGTGTCTGTAATTTGGTACATAGTTGCATGATTGAGTAACACTCAATCATGCAACTATGTACCAAATTTTGCATGGATGTAGCTTATTTAACTAGTCAGTCTATAGGTTACTTTTGATTTCAATATTTTTTCGCTATTTAAAGATGGAGTCAATATTAGTGACGTCACTACGCCCTTTGGGTTCAGACTTTCATATTTCCTTTTTAAATAACGAGAGAACGCTAAAAATAGCAAACTTTTAATGGCATATACAAGGTTAACATTTAATTTTCTATCCGGAAAATCCTTATCCTTTTCATGTACGTCTAACGGTTAGCGAGTAAAACCTAAATTTTTAACCCGTATACATATGTATGTATATATGTATTTATGTATGTTAGTTTGTATGTATGACCATTTCTTCGCCACGCGCTAAAGCCCAAACGGCTTGACGGATTGTGACATATCATTAGAATCGTCTCAGTTTTACAAGACCGGAGATGTACCACCGCCACACCTATTTCTAGCGTGAAGCAGTTCTTACGTTTCGGCTAAAGGTGTGGTTGCCGGCTCACTTATATGAGGCGACCATCTTACTCCTCGGGAGTAGCAACGCATCTGAGATCGACTTCAGATAGATCTGTTTTATAGGAAGTTGCTTACAGATGTCCATGGGCTGCCGTAGCCACCAGGTGGACTGCATGCTCGTTTGCTACTTCATTTGGAAATCGACATAAGCTATATAATTGTTAAATTAATTATTATTATATTATCATTATGAACAACAAAATCGTTTATGTTTTAATTTTTTACACGACTTTATACGACTTATAAATGAACGTCTAACTTCTTCTTTTTATAAATTTACTCTCGGATTTCTACATAATTAAATTGAAAAGGTTAGTTGACATAACGTGTTATTTATGTATTTCCGAATCGTTTTAACAATCGAGCGATGCTATATTAGGTAACATTAACACTTTAATTTCCTCCATTAACAGTAACAATATTAATATTATTTATTGTTTATCGCGCATTTGTGTTTATTTTAGCAATTTTGTATTGTAAGGTTGCCTTGTTTTCAGAATTTAAAGTACAATGGCTTTAAAAGGTTTCAAAAGTACGTAATTTTAAAAATAGGATCTGCTGAAATTATTAACATGTCAGTCTAACGCTATCCTTATTTTTAACGTAACGAACTTATTAATAACATTAAAAGCATTTCAAACATTTCACCAGGCGGAACTAAGACATTAAGTACTAAAACAACGAAAGAAGTTATCTAGATTTGCACTTAGTCTGATTGATTGATCACTCTACATATTTATAGATTATGTGGTTAAAAGCTGATTATAGTACGCTACTCTAGAATATATAACAGTTGACCCAGAAAATGTTGTTCTGTTATATATTTTTAGGGAATCGCTTAAAAATATTCAAATTACTAATATTGCAATAAAAACAGGGGTTGGTAAAGGGCTGAAAAGTAATTGTCAAAAAAAAACAAACAAAATGTTTGCGTGGACCACCCTTATCACTCAGGGCTATGAAAAATAGATAACGACGGATTATCAGGCCTATAGTTTGGTTTGAAAATTGGTCGAGCCGTTTCGGAGGATTATTTTATTTGTTTATTGCACCTCATTATCTTTACCAGTCAACCCTGAGTGGCTGGAAAATTTGGGGCAGGTGTCCATTTAAACTTAAAGTAAGGATAACATTAAATAAATTATGGTTTCTAATACTATGACACGAGAATTTTATACATAGATATATACTTTGTTCTATAGTACTATCTTTAGCGAGTGTAACGAATTTTCCCCAGCTGACACCTTTCTAATGATTTATCACCCCCGAACATTCCCACACCTCCATCAGAGATATATTATCTAGATTGACAGACGGGTTCGGGAATACGGCAAAAAATGCAGACAAAAACTTGGAATCGCTTTTATCGCTGGCCATTAGCGTCATATATACTAAAACCTAAAACGTAACTAGTCCTGCTAGATCTTTGGATTTGAGCCGGACAGCACGATTTCTTGAGGTCTGGAACGCGTCCCGATTTGCACCTAATTGGGACTCTTAATGTCTCGGTTACGTGTTCCCAATGCTTGATTAATGAAATATCAATCTTGGTGAAATATCAATTCTAGTTAGATGTTAGAGAACCTACATAATATAAAACCCTCAACGGCCAACATACGAATACGTAAAATTAAATGTAACTATGTGTTTTGAACGGAAATAATAAGACTTATTATTTGTATTAATACAGATCGTATATAACGTATATCGTTCAAATACAGATAATAAATAATCTTAGTGTAAAGTTAGACATACATATGTCGAATATATATTTCTAACTCTACACGAAGTATACAATAAGCTAATGTTGGAAGGTATAACACAAAGCCTAAACCTTATGTAGGTATATATTATGCATAACTAGAGTTGCCAGGTGATCTGATATTCGCGGGATGTCTCAACTGTTAGGGGTCTCGTACGCGTCTCGATTTGCTCCTCTCGGGACGCTAAATGTCCCGAAACATTAACAAAACTTCTTAAATTTGAACTTAAAATATTGAAATTTTTAAAATGCGACTAATAGTAATTAAAGTATTATTTTACTGTTATATCTTATAATTTCTACGAGTATAGTCCAGTAAGAACTATTATCTACCCATTACGTTAGATTAAATTCAGATTTACTACATCATTAGTTATATTAGGTACTTGCGATGCAATAAATGGAACCGTATTAAACAATAGCACCAGCAGCAGGTTGAGCAGTGATAGCCTAATGGTTGAAACTCAACCTCACAATCGAGGGCGCAAGGTTCGAATCCCAGCACCACTGAGTTTTCTAAAATGATGTGAAGGAAAACATTCGAGAGGAAACATGCACACTTGAGAGTTTTGTAAAAAATAAAAAGAGTTCCCAAAGGTGTGTGAAGTCTAGCAATTCGCACTTGGCCAGCGCGGTGGACTGGCCTAAAACTCTCTCATTCTTAGAGTAGACCCAGCAGTGGGACAATAATGTGTTGATGATGATGAATAAACTATAAAACAAGTTATTGTTTATCTTTTGTCCCGATTTAAAACAAAACCTGGCAACATTATGCATAATCTTTTTCATTGTGAGCAATATCTCTAGTAAGATTTTGAAGACAATAGAATTTCGTTTTGTATTAACCATTTACATTAATTACGTAAGTTTAAAAGGCCAAACAAAGCAGTTAAGTACGTGGTAAAATAATTTATGTTTTGTATAATTTTATTGGTGAAGTTAATAGTTTTTATACAGTTTAATTTTTTGAATATTTAAATTCTCGCTAAGAACACATAAGGTTACATTTAGTAAATGCTGGCATTAAACGCATTTAGATAAGCTGTAGAGTCTTAGACCGTAGTTTAATACCGTAATAAAAACCTACTTAATGTTTTTTTAATTAACAAAACTGTTTCGTGGACTTCCCTTTTTCTAACCAATACGATTATTTATCTCTCCAAAGTAGTTATAATGTGAAAGGATTAATTCTTTATTAGTAAAGCAGAATTGATAAAATACGGCCACAAAAGGGAAGTCGTATCAGTGTATGACGATTTATTTCGCTCTTTTAAATAATTCCAATGTTAAACGTGTTTAGAGATAAAAAGTCAAGAATACGCGTCACATCCTAAAAGTAATTAGACAAACTCAATTAATATTCCAAGATTGGACTCATTAACGAACAATGAATTTCAAATTTCAATTCAACGAGCAAAAACTCGATATAGAAAACGTGTACAATTTTTATAACGGAAGCAATGCGAGTGCATAGGTATTATTTGTTTTTTTGCACAATACGCTGTAAAACTAATGTTTCAAACAATAAGGCTGTCGACAAAGGTCGTGTACCTCCGACCTTATATTGTCTCTGCTGACCATAGACTACCTTTCACTCTTTTTTCAGTCCTGCCAAAATTTGATTGAGTTTACATCGCGACAATTTAGCAAGACAAAATTATTAGTGGTTGAACAGAATTATCAAAATCGTCAGTAACATACCGGTGGGTAGCGGTCCTCGTCAGCGTTCAGCAGATCACCGACAGAAGATGCCTTCGCCTGAGTCGCGAGATGCTTCCTGCTATTCAGGACATACGAGAGCTCGTCCAGGTACCTCAGCGTCAGATTAGCCATTTCAACACACACAATCCACTGAACATTAAGTCACTTCACTATTGTGCACGTAAACAATTTATTCACAGCGACACACACATCCACTTCTATCCATTGCCGGAGCGAGACTGGGGTACGTACATTGTCGCCAGCGCTTACCGAGCGCTACATTCGAGGTCAAAGATTAGTACGCGGCAAATAATTTTTAATAGACTAATTCCGAATGTTTATTTCGCTAATGTATTGACGTGCTCATCCTAGATTATATTTGAGTGTAATCTATGTGTGAGCGTTATTAGTTTAGTAGTACGATTTCGGTCTTACATGCTACTTTCCCTGTTCGAATACCATTATCTCATGCACCTGTGATTTTTCGAACTTCACCTAATTTTATCTACTGTAGTATCACTATCACTGCAATACTGTATCTTATGTTGTAGTATTTTCTTTACGGCAGTAGTGCAGTCAACTTACGAAGGAGCTATCGAAAAATGTACTTATTTACATATTAATAAACCGGCCAAGTGCGAGTCGTGCTCACGTACGGAGGGTTCCGTACAAAATCATGTTTTTTTTTATATCTGAGCCCCATTAAATATTTATTTAATTATCTTTTTATTTGTTGTTATAGCGGCATTAGAAACAGATCGTCTGTGAATATTTCAATTGTCTATCTATCACGGTTTTTGAGATACAGCCTAGTGATAGACAGGCGGACAGCGAAGCCTTAATAATAGGGTCCCGTTTTTATCCTTTGAGTAGGGAACCCTAAAAAGTAGAAAATTTGCATGCAATTGAAGCACCGGTGAACTTTCGCTAGGTTAATTGTTAATTGTATTTCCTGTATGTTAATTGTATTCATCTCATCACGTTTTGTTTATTTATTTATTTATTTATTTATTATTTATTAATCTTTGGGAAACATACAATGTTTAATACATACATCAATTTTCATATAGGTAGAACATACATCAGCAAAGTCTCACTAATATGTGGTACATTTTTAAATTGTAATTTTGCATC
>DWNE01006134.1:0-13320 GCA_018249875.1 Cecropterus toxeus | reverse complement strand
GAAATCTAAACTCATCATTCATATTTCTGTCTGGCCGGGAATCGAACCCGGGACCCATTGCGCGTCAGACCGGTGTGATGATCGCTCGACCACGCGGGTCGTCAGATAGTTCTTTCCTAACTTTATTAAATAACGAGTATATAACACATGGACCTGCAATATCTATAAATTATTTCTATATTTATTATTCTTTTTTTTTATTCTATTTTACATTTGTCTTTAATTATTAAACTAGTCTTTGTGTACTGTCTTTTGTTAGTTATTTTGTAATTATGTATTATTTGTAATGTATATAGGACTTTTTATTGCTATATTTCTATGCATTTAGTGAAAATTAATTGCAGCATTTTGACCATATTTGAACATAGTTGTAGATGGACTAAGTATTATTTGAATTCAAAACACATTTACCAAAATTGATTCATATAGAACCCTTTCAAGGTCAACGATTTGCCACCGCATTGATAGGTTTTCTTGTTATGAAGAAAAAGCTGTATTATAAACTCCATATGTGTGTATTATAATATTTTGTTGATTGATTGTTTATAAGTGGTTAGTCATTTTGGTGATTGCTTTAATTAAGAAAGTGGTTAGTCATTTTGGTGATTACTTAACTAAGAAAATGATAACATAAAATTAAAATAATAATATTTAAATAATAATTAAGCTTAGCTAATAATAAGCTTATTATAGCTATTACAAATAGAGGAAGCTAATATCTCTAATTAATTATACAGTACTCTAACGCTGTATCTTTTATCTAACTCGCAATATTCCTTTGCTATGAATATAAAAATGTTTTTCATAGAACGTTTTGATGCAGCTTAAAAATGTTTCCTACAAATTACAACCTGCAAATATGGCAGGAAATATTTTAAGTCTCGCAAGACTATTTAATAATTACATTGGTTGTTTAGTAAGCTCTACAGATTTATGAGGTTATATTTCCGTTTTCTTTGAAAAATCTGTTTTAGCATCTCTGTGATTTAGATCTGTAAAGTTCTTAGTATTTTGTGATTTACAATTTATATGCATTAATAGGTAATAAATAGTATTTTTTAAGGTTGAAGTTTTCATGACTATCCTCAGGAGATACCAACTAAACGCCTATTTCTGCTCAATAACGGCAGTGTTAAGGTTCTTGTATTTAATATGATGATTGAGAAAAAGGGCTCTATCTGAAGCCTACCATGGGTGCGTTGTCATTTGTTAATAATAAAACGGTCGCCTCATATATTGTCTTACAAATTATTTTTCACCGAAAAGTAGACTTAGTTCACGTTAGAAATAGGTATAATGGTGGTACCTTCCTTTTATATTTAAACGTACAGAATAATGTGTTGTTATTATAGTTTCAAGGGAGAAATATAAGAAATAATACACTGTTTGTTTATAAGTGAACCTATATTCTTACACGGATGCTCGAATTGTAACAAATAGTACGCTGGTAGGTACTCGTAGTTACCGCTTGCAATCAGAGTTGTCGCATGTCGAAAATATTCTTGATCTGCTTGGAGTAGTAGCATATAAGTGGGTATATTTAAAGTAAATTATATTTGCATTTTTAATGACATCTTGCAACGGCACGGCCATCGAACTACACTAACGAGGCGATGTTGCTACGCAGTTTCATTACTATCCGGGGTTGCAATTTTTCCCGACTGCGCCAGAAGGAGGTTAATGTTTTTCAAGGGTATGAATGTATGTATGTTTGTTTGTATGTATGTCCATTTCTTTGGCACGTGCTACAGCCCAAACGGCTTGATGGAGTGTAACGTATACTGATATACTCGGCATGCTTTAAAGAAAAATTAGTGGATACTATTAGTTACTTTAATTTTGAAACATCATGGCTCTCCGCCTTTTATGACGGTAAACAGTGTAAGCGCACTCGTATTCGCAATTTCTGCCTACTGTTTTATCGAAATCTGAAACTCGGAATAAGCGAGATAAGATATGTTATCTTATCTCCCTTATATAAGCGCAATTAATACTATGGTAGATAAGCATTTTAATACTATAGAAGTGGTAGAAATAGTTCCTCTTCTATAAGATATAACTAGTTCTTGTTACAGGAGACCGGTATAAATTGCTCTCAAAACCGGGCTATGATTCCGGCAATTTGTATTTATATTACTCAGACTTAAATAATATCTTTTATAAAAATATTTTTTAAACACGTTCATAATATTTAGTACTATAAAACACCAGCAATCTATCACACAAATGTATTTAAAATCACATTATTTTGAACTTCTTACACTTTGCCGTGATTGATTAACACACTTTGATCAGAATCAAGTGAAGAGATTCAAATCAAGCGAAATCCTCAGGTCTAATAATGTTATTGTAAACAGTCTACACTCGTAACTACTAACTACAATAACACAAACAAGCTTACTTAACAAAATTGAACGTCAACATTATCATGATGAGCTTACACATCAGGTTCAACTTAAATTGGGTCAAATCTTCATCGAAGTTTAGATCAGCGAGAGTTATTGAACTCTAATCCTCTGTGTCGGCGACGGTCTGCGATCTGATAATATGCATCGGCTTGTGTTAACGCTTATCGAACAAAACCACGGAGCATTTTTAGGTAATTATTCATGAATAATTAATTATTCGTGTGTATTCCAATGTAAGCAGATTTGGATTTTTCAAAAGATGATTAATTATGCATACGTATGGTTTTGCGTTGCTTCTTTTTATAATACAGATGTAGCAAACGAGCATGCAGTCCACCTGATGGAGTGGTAACTGCCGCCCATGGACGCTTGTAATCAACCCCAGATAAGAGCAGCGTCTTACCTGAGGTTGCCCACAGATGCGTTGCTACCCTCTGAACACTAAGTTGGAACTATGTTGGAGTATGTCTCACTTACACCAGAACCCTTTCACCCTTCAGACCAGAATACAGCAGTACATAACACTGCTGTTATTAGGTAGGAATAGGTGGTGATTCTTCTCCATAGTACAACTTGCGAAAAGGAGTAGTACCTTTTTTGTCACGAGGGGGAAACCTTCAAAAAGTACCCGACGCCGTGAGAGCAACGTCGGGTTATGTGGGATTTTTACCGCACTAACCCAGGTGGCCGTCCTCAGCGCCGTGTGGAGGACTCCGGGATCGCCAACGGAACACAAGCGGAGTCCTCCAAGCGCGATGTCCTTCCCGGGGTCGCTTGTCTGGGCGGCTCGAGCTCCCACTCTTACCACTCGCCTCTTACAAGGCAGGAGATACCGTAGCGCTATTCTGCTCCCGAAACTACAGGGACAAAAGGAGTAGTACCTAGTTGACGATTACAAGAGGTGGTATACTAGTTGACGATTACAAGAGGTGGTACGATTACAAGATTACAAATGGTGGTAGAACCACTATGGTTAAACAGGGAAAGCACTAACTATTTTGTATTTTGTTAGAAGTATGGATGCTAGTAAGTTTACGTAAGATGACAAAAACAATGACAGCGCATCAGACTGCATGTAGGACTTTCGTTCAATATGGAGCTTGTTATAAATGTCTGTCGGCGGCAGTGACCACTTCCTATCAAGTGGACAACACGCTTGTTTACTTTTTAAGACTTATAAACAAGGAATGTAACAAGAATCAAGTTTTGGATATAAATTGGACATTGAGTATTCATTATTTGTATTTTACTGACGTGAACGACACGAATAAATAATATGCAACACATCGAATATATTTGAAAGAAAAATCATTCGAAAATTTTACAGGTTCAATTAGTTACCCTCTTGATATCTTAAAAAAAGATTCGCCATGTAGTATTGGAATTGATAGGCTAACACTGCTAAAGTTATTTAGTTCTTCGTTCCTATCTAAAGATTGGAACGAAGAACAAAATAACTTTAGTACAAGTATTTACAAGTATTTTATACGTAAAAGTAGTCGACATGCCATGAAATAAACACGTCGTAAAATTGTCGAGGCACATAAAATGTGATGTGATGCGTCCGGTCCGAGGAAGCGTGTCACATTTACATTACAGTCAATGTACCCGGTACGTTCTACATTTTAAGTTTTCTTGTACCAACCACTTTTACTTTGTAGTAGTGACGTTTTACACAGTTTTAGCGTGTGAGTACGTAGTAATGTAGTTGTTTGATTGTATGTATTTAATTAGCCAGACGGACTTTGAAACAATTAAATTGTTACATATAATAAGGATATGTGCAAATCTTTCCTTTATATTTAGTGATTATGAAAATGGTAAAAAAATCATGGTTCAATTGCAATCTACCGGTGGTATAACTTCTTGTTGTTTATAACGGTTTGATTCTACTTTGAAGAGTGTGGTAAAGCAAATTCAATGTTAGTACGGCTCGTTTTGTAGGGCGTACTACGAAATTTTACAAGCGAACCCCTTTATTAAAAGTTTTAAAAAATCTGCCTTCATGATTTTCCTAATAAAATCGAAATATTTAAATTTTACGACCGTGACGATTGACTATAATACTTTCAAAACCTTATTTCTCTACTCGAATAAAGTGGTTATGATTCAAATAATATCACTGTAACCACGGTAATTATATGAGGTAGAAGATATGGCCCGTAATTAAAATTACTAGTTTTTCAATTACACATACATATTTGTCTCCCGTAAATTTATAATTTTCCTCGTTATTTGTTCACCTCCTCATTCATCTTCCTGTTTTGGAATACTGCGAAACGTGTAATGACTCGCTCAACTTTTACCAGTATTAAGTAACATATTTAGAAATGGACATTTATAAATCGCCAGTTATAATATTTTTTCTTACGTTACCACTGGATCGAAACACGTGTAAAACAGAAAAAAATCCGGAAAGAAAATCAGTACATGATCTTTTTTCTTAATCACATAATTTATCGATACATCTATATTTTCATATGTTTTTTTCTTTTTTATATAGGAAATTGAAAGTTTGCATTATCTTGCCTTACACATTTAAACTAATGAAGGCTTGTTTACGCGGCAATGTTTCGAAAGTAACTTAGACGCTATTTATAATTATTTCGTACAAAAATAACATATTATTGAGTGCAAACGACGCCAACGTCAACTGGACAAAGGCCTGTACGAGAGGTCAACGTTCCTCACATGCGGCGGCTAAGTGGTACAATATACTAGATTTAATATAGGCTCCACGGCAGGACCACTAGACTGAACGCTGAACATACTGGTATATTCTAAAAAAAATATACATTTTTGTGTTTACTTTTCTGTCGTTATTTTGAAAATTTACTGTTTTTTCATAAATGTTACCTAACTTTTTAAATACAATAAATCGTAATGGTAATGTGGAAGAACTTATTGTGGTTCGACTCCACAGACAGCAAAAAACGCTGTTTGCTTTGTTTTGGTTTAAAAGGTACTTATAGTAACAAAGACATTGTTATCCGTGGTGTTCCATTTTAGTCTTCAGGGGAAACAATCCACGTGTGACCAATTTCAGGAAAAGTCCGTCTTTTTTATCAGATTGAAGTAGAAAACGTATATGCAGTCTACCTGATGATAAGTGGTAACTTTTGCCCATGGACATCTGTGAGCAACACCATGTAGAACAGGGGTTCTCCTGAACTCCTTCAGGAATTGTTCTTCAAAAATTTGTTGAGAGAAATAACTCCTATCAACAAGTTTTTGAAGGACAATTCCTTAAACCCAAAAACAAGAAAGTAACTACATCATTCCAAATCAATTTCGTTAACTGTCGGTGTATATAAATGCCCCTTTGTCCTTATCTAAATATTTTAATGGCTGAAAACCGAAGTAACCTTCCGTCATGCGATTGCGTGTGCGTACAACGCGTTTATTGATAAGCGTTTTTGTAAACAAGTTGCACGTAGAGAAACTGTGTTAAATAATTAAATTTCTTATTAAATATTCAAATACTTAATATACAAGAATCCATAAAGACAAGCTTTTTAAATATTCTGCAATCATCTTCTGTCTGAAAGGTTTAAATGAGTATAAAAAGTAACACTGATTTTGCTTCGCTAAAATATATGTTGATTTTGTTTCCCACGCGCGCCAAAAGAAATATTACTTCAAAAAAGTAACCAATCAGAAAGCCAAAATGTAGTATTTATTATTTCACTTAATAACTATACTTTGATAATTAACTTGTAAACAATAAAAAACATATATAATCAAAATAGAAATTAGCTACAATATAGATATGTTCAGTGCACAATTCATCTAATCGACTAGATAATCGGTAGAATTTTGCAAAATTCGCGGTGATACCATCGTCACTGCCATTGTCTGGTATGCTCATACTATTATTTAGTTTATTTAGTTATTTAGAGTTATTTAGTGGAAAATAATGCCTTGTAATCCAATTTAATTATCTGGAGAAACAATGTAGGTATATCTGTGACCGATCTTAGGTAAATTGACAGTCATATTTTTATTATTACAGGTTTTTAGGTTAATTACTGGTTTTTAAGTTTTTAGGTAGTAGTGGCAATAACTCGTCTTCTAATTCAGTTTCTTAAAAGAATATAACAGTCATTCAGTCAACAAAGCCAAAGTGACGAAGTCAAAAACAGGAAGTCTATTAAAATCATAAGCGCATAACTAGCTGAAAGAGAATAATATAAAAGCCCCAACGCTGTATCGAAAACATAGCTGTTTCAAAAGTTCCTCCATTATTGAATTATTTTAAATACCACCTTTACAAAATGCTTACAAACTTATCAATTTAGCCAAACTGTATCAGAACAGCGTGATAAAGTATGCTCCAGTCGTTATCAGTAGTAAAGAAACACCCATTCTTAGCAGAGGGAAATAAAGAAAGCTACAAACACGTAATAAATTTAAATAAACTCATTCTAAGCTCATAGCCCCACACTAAGATTTTCCCCTGTGTCATAGGTTCCATGGACACACAAAGACGAATAGAGAAACACCCAGACCCAGAACAAATATAAATTCATCATTCAGATGCCTGACTGGCCGGCGATCGACCCTGGAACCCACTGCGCGTCAGACCGGCATATGGTAACCGCTCCCCCACGCGGGTCGTCAAATAAATAAATATAGTCCTCATCAGTTTTTCATCATCATATAAATATTAACAATTTTTAGTACGCTTTAAATTCATTTTAAGTTTATTAAAACTCAGTCCCTCATAAGAGTTACACATTTCCAATGAAATGGTTTATCGAGTTATAAAAACTTTGTTCGACCTACTTTTCGTAAAAAAGATAAACTGGCCAAGTTGTGATGATGCACTGGACTCTTAATGTTATAAATCAGACACTTTGCAATGAATGGATTTTTCCGTAAAAAACTTTCGTCATCCATTTGACTTCCTTAGGACTATTTTTATTGCATCGTTTTTTATTAATCTATATTATATTTATATTTAGAGTAGCAGCAGTAACCTAGTGGTTAAAATCTTGAGTTCAATTTTGGGCTTTGAGATTTAAATTCACGACTCTCAGCATTCGTTCAACGGACCTCTAAAAAAGGAGGAGGTTCTTAATCCGACTGTATTTTTTATTTTCATTTCTTTGACAATTTGGAATTGGTGAAGCGATTTTGATAATGGCATGCATGAGAAAACTATCTAAGTTTAATTTGTATTAAGTATGTGCGCGACAAATGGACGAATAACTCAGCTCTACCATTCAGTACCAGCGTTGCTGACAGTTCTTGTGAAAAAGGATATCTCTTCATCCTTTTAAGCGTGTATAGTGTAGTCGCTTGCATTTGACCGGTGTGGTGGACTATGGTCTGAATCCATCTCATCCAAGTCCCGTCCAACAAGAAATACAACAATAATGGGTTGACGTCGACTGTGTTATCTAACTGTCTAATTGTTGGACAAAACATACCTTAAATCTTGTAATTTTGCACTGTTCTGCGAAAGAGTGTTCAAAATTTATTTCCTATAGGAGCTAATTAAGAAATGAAAAGTTTTTTTACGTAATTTTAGTGCTTGTCGGATAGTAATATTTACTTAATCATATTTTTGGTAGAACGGAGTAGTTATTTACAGAAGTAAGTTAATTAACAAAAAATAAACATATATGTAAATCATATAACGTAGCAAACGAGCATACCACCTGCTAGTAAGTAGTCAGATACACTTGAGTTCCCATGTGAAGTTGGCTTAATATGTATCTTCACGTATATCCGGACTGCTTATTTCATAAACACTACACTTGAATTCTTATACATGCTATGAAGTAAAATTGTAAACGTTATTCGAAAAGGGTTACAGCGCCATCTAGTAGTACCGACAACTGCTTTCGTAACGCCATTTCGTTTCATCGAGTTTCAAATATTACGATTTTTGATTTCAATTATTGATGTCTCCTAACTAGAAACATCCTTAAAAATATTAAAACAAAAAGCCTGACTGCTTAAAACGAAATTTTGTTCAAAATATCTGGTAAAAGTATTATAATATATTCATTTTTACATCGGTGTATTTACTATCTTTCATTTGATATCCATATTGTCGTAATAGTAACAAAATGATCCCTCCCCCCCCTTTTTTCTACTATTTCTTGGCGCCATTTTTAAAAATTATATAGCCTACGTCACTTTGCAAACTAAGACGATTCAATTGAGATGTCATATCTCACAATCCGTCGTCGCGTTTGGTCTGTAGCGCGTGCCAAAGAAATGTACATTCAAACATACAAACAAACATACATAAACATGTACATACGCTCGAAAAATAGTACCTTCCTTCTGACGCAGTCGGGTAAAAACCGAACGCAACAGCGTTTAACATTTATACTATTAGAAAAAAAATGTGGTGTTCGTGCCATCGAAAACCTAGCATGTCTACATTTAAGTCTACATTTTAAGTACTTAGTCTTCGTGCACAATGTAGGAGTACCAAGAGCCATTTCTAACAAAGATCTTTAGTGTAGCTACAATTTTACGACGTGTTTTATTGCACTGCACGTCAACTGTCTGTGCGTCTATTTTTGTTCGCTTATGAGCGGTGAACCATTAAGATTGAAACTATATATATAGTATACCGTTAAGGGAACAGATTGTAAAAAAATATATTACTTTAACATTTATAAGATATTGATTTCAGTCTATAACTATGCTTATCATATTTATATTTATTTCTTATTTACTTATTAATTATACTTATTGAATTAAACCTACTTGTTAAAAAAGTATTCCATGTTAAATAAAATAAACACAACTGAAACAGTATCATACTATTTTTGAGCTATATTATTTATCTCATTTCTGTACTTTAATGTAATAAACAATATGTATTCATATTATGCAATATAATTTCGTGTTTGGTTTAATTTTTTTGATGAATTAATACTAATACACATTTAAACATATACTAAATATATGTTCATATTATCCAAAAAACGAAGAAAACAGATATACATAAACATTGACGATATGGAGTTATTATTTCAAATATTACAAAAAATTGCCTTTCGAAGTCTGAAACGAGTAACACTAACGCAACATATCAAATACGCCCAAACGTAGTTTGCTCAAATCAAATTCACACGCACGTGAAATTTCAACAAGCAATCACTACATTTACTCGAATACTCGTTAGTTCCAGGACTTAGAACGTGTAATATTTACACGGCCCAATTAAAATGCGCGCGAGCGCCCTCTGGCGTTTTTAAGGGCTTTACAGGGAACCGGGCCGGACATGTTTAAAAATTAAACCTACGACGTAATCTCCGCTATAGACGGAACATAAACTTAGGGGAGGTCGTAATGAATTCGGTAAACGATTTATCGTTTAGTCAGTCGACTTCCGTATCATTTTTGTGGATTGACTTACTCCGAAGCAACTGTATTTATCATGTATTCCTAATGTATAACGCTTAAATTACGATAAAGCTTTTCTCAGATAACATTTGAGTTTAGTTATTAATACAATTTGATGATAGAAGAATTATTAGAATATCATCTGTTGCAGACATTCATATATAATGTATGCAAGATAGATATGTAAAAGGGCCAATAAATGAAAACAAACGTTATAACTTAAATAAATATTTATTTAAGTTAAAATATTATTTAAAATTAAGAAACATATATTGGTATATGAAAGTGGCTGAAATATTATTTATTCGCTAAAGAAAGACTAAGCTAATTTTCATACGGAAGTCCTATGTCCAGCAGTGAACCTTTTAAGGCTAACATACGATATAATATTAGTATACACGTATTTAATCCCGAGGTCCTGTAGGGTACAGCATTTATTAGTAAATATGTGTATAATTTGATGTTTGGACGCCGTGAGAACAAATGTTTAAGTGGTTGTATTCATTTCGTTCGTAGAAGCGACGAAATCAAAACAAGCTGCTCACATTATTGAATCAAGTCGCAAAGAAATTCGAGCTTGAATAAATTGATTTCTACCATAAATAAACGTATCTCATTAATATGTTATACAAATTCTTGCTAATATTATAAATGCGAAAGTTTGTGAATATGTATGGGTGTCCATTTCACGCAAAAACGACTTCTCAGATTTCGATGAAATTTGGCATACAAATAGTTTATTATCTAAATTAACCTATAAAATAATCATTACCGTAGTAAACATGACCGAAGCCACGAAAATAAGCTCGTAGTAAATTGTAAATAATTCCCAGTCAAAACTTTTTTATTAACATTTTATGTGAAACGATAGAAGGAGAGCATTTATAAACAGTTATAATATAATAGAATTTCGTCTTATGATTGATTTTAGTTTTGAAAAGACAAGGATATGTTTCGAGAAACACAATAATATAATTAACTCTTCGTTGAAAATATTAAACTATTAACATACAGTATTGAAGTAAGTAGAAGTTGAAGTAAGTAGAAGTAAAACTTGAAACGTTATGATATATTAACATTTCTATTAAAAGTATTGTGAATTTTTTTGACTTATTTATGCATATTTTTTAAACGTATGCATAATTACGAATTTAAAATAGGGATAATCCAATTTACAAAATAACCATTTAGCATTACTTTATTCCAATTTTTTACATCGTCGATATTAATGATTGCACGACCAACTTTCAGCATAATACAACGAATACATACATACGAGTATAGCCCTCGTAGCTTAACGCTACGCCGTAGTGGCCTACAAATGCCCGTAGACTTTAGCTACGTACAATACGATAAGTTTCATAACCGTTCCGTATTTTATAAAGCGCTATCACTTATGTATTGGAAATTTGAATGTTGCAAGGAATAAGTTCAGTGACATTTTACACAAATTTTGGGCTTACTGTTTCAATACAATTATATCAATAAATGAGGTCAATGGATTGTACGTTTAACGCAGCGTACGTTGTTAGGGAGAGGTAATTGTCTGATACAGCGTTAAAGGTTCCATCTTGGTTACATTTAATATTAACATCGACTTAAATATTGTTACTCACTGTTACATAAACGGGGGCGTTTAATTCACGTTCCATTAGCAACTCGAACATAAATCCACATAACGGTAGCTGTCGAACAACCGATAATGGTGTTCGGTCTTACACAAAAATGTAGTGACAATTTCTTGAACAGAGTCAAGATGACGAGACGGACGCGTGACGTCACACGAGCGGCACTCTGCGGCTGCGGCTATCGATCGGATAAACTCGTATCGTCCCGCTCGCACTCTTTACTGTGTTTGCTGTTGTCTCCCTTGCACTCGCAGCGGGTTGCTAGAGTTGAAAGCTGCGTTCCAAAATACGCTACTAATATTTATTTTAACGCAGCCGCCCGGGCTGGCCGAACACGTGGGTGAACGGGACCTAATCGCTTCGAAGGTTTGGGAATAAATTTAAAGGTTTTTTTGTTGAGAGCCAGTATTGTAATGATGAATGAATACATTAATGAATGAAAGTAAAACATGGTTCAATAAAACTTATTAAAACTGTACGACATTTTATGTTTTATATTTTATACTTGAATAAAAAATATTTAGACAACATACAATATAGATATATGTAGAATTGTAGATATTATTCATTTGTAGTTCAAAATATGAATCACATTCGAGAAATATAGTTGAAGTAAAAATGAATATAGCTCGTTCAAAAATATCGTATCCTGAACTGTTTAAACATAAGTATGTTAATGTAATATGTAAGCATTAGGATATTTATAGTAACTATACATATATTAAAAATCTTTCCACTCGAAATACTTACGTAAGGCAATGTGTGACTCAAGGCGAGGCGTGAGCGCGTACAACGGCCTTTTTAAACCTTTGTGTCTTATTATCATGACAATAGGGTTCAATTTATTTGGTTAACAGTTTCATTGAAGGCTATCGGCATTATCGGCCTACTTTCCCCTTATTACTATGGCATTAAGGTTCATAATTACAAATATTTAGTTACGATAAGATGCTATTGTCTACTTGATACACCATAATGGGTGTTAGCTTGATCGTATGGCTCTGTTACCGCATAGTATATCTATTGATCTCATCGTATATACATATATAGTAAATGGCTCTATTACTGCGTAATATAAATGTGGGTTTTTAATTATTTTCCGAATATGTACAGCATTGTAAGCAATTATATCTTTATGCTAGCTGTGCCTGTGTTTCATCCTCTAATATTATAAAAAAAAACACAGCAAAACACAAACAAAGTGTGAAATTATATAGCTTATAGCCTTCCTCCATAAAAGAACTATTGAACATAAAAATATTTTTTCAATTCGAACTGTTCTAATTGTTGTCATATATGTGATAATAAGTTATGATATAGACATTATGTATTAACCTAATATTGTATGAATGCTGGTTTTATCCTCGATGCACATTAGTTAAAGCTGACAAGACTAGGTGAAGATAGGGTCTGTGTCTTTTTAATCTTTATAGGTGATCGGTAGACATCTTTATCGAATATGTGTTAGAATTAAAATAATAACAAAATGTCAACGTGTGCTTTTAACGTATTTTTAATAAAAATATTCTTTACAGTTGATTTACTCTTTAATAAGGGTCTTATTTTAGAGATTGTACTATGATATGTTATAACTTTGAAATACTAATAAAACTATGTTCTTCACCGGCTGCGATAATAATACAATATTTAACAAACAATTCTTTCTTTTGGTGGAAACGTGTGAATGTTTATTGTCCTGTACAAAATAAAGACATTTCATTGTTTCATATAATTTGATTACATATAAACATGAACGGCATTGACCACTTATTATCCGCCCGTTTGTTGGATCAATTATGTTAAAAAATCCTTAAGTGTAGTATATAGTCACTTCTATAAAATTTCATTTGCCGAGTGGTAGAACCAGTGTACTTCGGCCGTGGAGCTATCACCGCCACACCTATTTCTAGCGT
>DWNE01006133.1:0-13321 GCA_018249875.1 Cecropterus toxeus | reverse complement strand
ATTGATATGCATTTGGTAAAAAAATGTTATTTTGATATTACAAACAGACACTTCAATTTTATTTATATGTATAGATATGGAGAAAGCAATCAGTTGGTAGAACCAGTGTAGTTCGACCGGGGAGGTGCCTAACCTATTTCTAGTGTGAAACGGTTATTTCATTTCGGTGGAAGGATGTGGTTGCCGGCTAAGCTGGAATGAGCTCCCTCCCGAGGTATTCCCTAAGCGCTATGACAGGGGTGTTCAAGAAGGTGCAAAAAGAGTTTTCCTTCAAAACCGTTCAAAGAAAAAGTTCTTTAAAAATGTTTTACAAAAGAAAAAGGCCGGCGAAATTTAGAGACTTTGTCCTTTCGTAAATATTTAAATCACCAGCGATGGTGAACCAAGTTCAAAATAATCCATAAATTTAAAAATACATACACACATAACACGAGTTTCGGAATATATATATATATATACATATATATTTTTAAACACGCCTTCTACACTCATAGCCCCACATTAGGATTTTCTGCTGATATAAACGAAACTTATTAAAAAAGCTCCATCGTAAGCAAAAGTTTGTCAGAAGATTCACATTCCTGAATGGCGTTAACCCAAAAACACCAAGTTGGCAGTCGCTCCACGTCCAACGCGCTCTTGACATGTTTATTGGCGCAACAAACAGTGGGGAATCCATCTTTCTGCGATACGCCTCGTGCATGTTATTCATGATGTTTATTATTTATTTATTTTTTGAATTAGCTGACAGGATATGTATTTTTGGGCTTTGTTTTACTTCGTGACCTAAAAGTAGTTTGTACAGATAATTCGCTATCCAAAATTAGCAAGGAGGATGATGTAGCTCGAGCAGAGAGCTACCATCGCTACACCATTCTCTAGCGTGGAGTAGTTTCGTTTCGATGGAAAGTGGGGTTGCCGGCTCAATTTCATATGAGATAATCAACTTCATCCTCAATATTACCAACGCATCTCTATGATTTATTTTAGGTAAAACTCCTGTTCTATATAAAGTTACTTATAGATGTCATAGGCTGCGGTGATCACTTACCATCAGATCAGTAGATTAGACGTTTGCTAAACAAACCTTTAAAAATAAAAATCATGCGTTGTTACACAACATGTGTAGAATACCTCAAAAAGTGATAATTGGGAAACATTTAGGGAACAGATTGGTGCTGCAGTCTTACACGCCCTTGGTCTAGCGTATTTCTTGTGTACAAACCACAAAAAGTTACTTATATCAATAACAATATAATTTTGAAAACGAACGCGTATCTTAAGACCCTTGACACAAAAATCGTAGCAACATCTCAAAATAATTACACACAAGTAACATGACTCGTTACCGTGATAAATTATTTTAATAGCCCCCAGCGATCTCGGCTGGTCATAGTGCTCCATATGAAGGTTAAATAGATAAGCCTTTATAAAGGTCACTGGTCAATCCTCGCATACTTGTCTGATGGAACATAAATTTCTTGTCATATGAGCTTTATCTCGGTAAGTGACTTGAAACCTTAAGGGAGGAATAATTGTCAGGAAAAAACGGTTCTGTATTTTTCTGCCAGTGCAACGATCTATTAAAGGTTACTTTATTTCCAGTGTCTTTTTGCGGTTTTAACAAAGTTTTCTGTACATATTTATTTGACTTTAGATTGATAGTAACATTTATTTCGGACGGACCTGTTATAACATAAGGTACCTTAAAAAGTTGTAAAATTTCAAAGATAATGATAAAACATTCACTAACTACATGATCATAGTATGAGCAAATTTCAATATGAGGCTTATTACCACCAGCTACTTCGTATGTTCGTCCATTTTAAATTTGTAAATGTCCTTCCTTACTATCCTTACTTGTATGTACTGCCCCATTATAATCCGTACTCAGTGGTCACTTGCGAGCTGCCCCATCTATTTCTACCTACTTTTGTCTAATATCGCAGTGTTAAACACTACTGTGTTCTGGTCTGCATGTTTTGGTCCCTACCAATATCCCTACCATGATACCCCTGTGTCATCGGAGGCGTTCCAACTAATTTCTGGATGGTAGCAACACATCTCTGGCTCCTCGGGTAAGACTGATCTTATTCGGGGCTGATTAGAGGTGGCTAAGGACGGCAGTGCCATGGATACACGAAAACGAATACACAAACTCCCAGACCCAGTACAGAAATCTAAACTCATCATTCACATTTTTGTCTGGCCGAGGATCGAAGCCGGGACCCAATGCGTGTCAGACCGGTATGGTGATCGCTCCGCCACGCGGGTCGTCAAAAGATGGTCGTGTAGCCGTAGGATTCACGTTGGTTTTCACTTGAAATGCAAGAATCAGAAGGGAATCTCGGTTATTAAACCACGTTTGAAATGAGCGATGATCTTGTCAAAAAAGCATAAAAAGGTAACATGACACTTTACGTGTTTACGACGGGCCGCGGCGACAAGTCAGCAAGTGCTTTTAGTTGTTAAATGAGAACGGAATTAGTGTTTTATTGTCACACGAACTGATAGGGTTGACAGCGTTGGTTAAAACTATAAATACATATTGTTGGCTTAGACTATGCCGCATAGCCAGAAGTGACCTTTTGTTTTCCAATTCGTAAAATTAATATATCTTTTAATATAATTAACTTTTATTATATTATAATAACTTTTAATTACACCATGGTAAAAGACCTTTAGTTACCCGACCAGGTAGACGGATGACCTGACGAAAACAGCGGGAAATCGCTGGATCTTGAAGGCGGAGTGGCAGGTTAAGTGGCACATTTAGGAGAGGCCGTTGTCCAGCTACGTATCTCAAAAGGCTGATACCATGATAACAACTAAATTAGCAATGTTAATTGCCAATGTACAATTCTACATAATATTTCTTTTATACATTACGACCTAATATGAAGTTCTGTAAAACAACAATTATTATCAATGAGATGGAAAGCTCGATTATATTTAAACAAGTTATCTTATAAAGCTTTTTACAGCAGCATTACTAAAGAAAATACGGATAATAACAATACATACCTATATTATTAATCTCGTTTTTTAAACATTTTTTTAAATAGGATTCTGAGTCACGACCTAAAAGAAGACATAGTAGTTGTAAAGCTGGAAGCCCTACGCCTACATTGCAAGGAAAAAAATAATTACTTACGCGACCTTTTTGCTGCGAGAAATGTTGATGCGCTGAAAAGTGGATAAAGGGGCATTATAGCATCATTTGGTATGACAGTACAAAGATACTGATTACAGCTTTCCATTACATAGATACGATCATTAAGGTCAATTTTGATACACACAACACAAATTCTGGTAGTGACTAGACAACGTCTAATCACTACCAGGATTTGTGTTGTAGATACCAATACAGAATTTGTGTTGTTGTGAGCAGTAGTACGTAGTCCAATGTTAAATATTTAGGATACATACTTACGATGCGAGAATCCAGATTAAGCATCGGCCTTTGACTTTGTTCTTTTGTTTCTAGTTTGTCATAGTTCATCCAAGACAAAGTTGCACAGGTGGTAGAACCAGCGTAGTTCGACCGAGAAGGTACCACCGCCACACATATTTTCAGTGTGAAGTAGATCCTGCTCGATCGACTACAGATAAAACGCTTGTTCTATACGAAGTTGCTTACAGATGTCAATAGTCGGCCGTAATCACTTACCATCAGGTGGGCTTCATACTCGTTTGCTACTTTAATCTGATAAAAAAAAACCTACAGAGAATTTTCAATATTCCTGTTAAATATTGAAGTAGCATATTACTATAAAGTTCTCTAGATGGTAAGTGGTAACTGCCTCTATGGGACAGATACGCTGCCATTCTCGATACTAAAATGCTCGCCTCATATAAGTGAGGCAGCAATCACATCCTTTTCTGCTACACGCTAGAAGATGTAGAGGTCGTGCCCCTATGTAATCATAGTAATTCATTAAATTGTGATGTAAATTTATTCAATTATCCTGATAACACTTTCCATAAATATTTTTACCGTACGTGACGCAATAAGCTGTTAAATCGAGTCATCGTTTAAAGCTTGCGAGACTGCGTTGCGTAAGAAAGTTTACTTCAAGGAATTTAGCGAGTTATTATGTCGACAGCCAAGTATCATTATCGAATTTTTGATGCAATTTGTAAAAATATATAAGCCACTTCCTTATCTATATTTACACCTAATAACAGCATTAAGTACTACTTTGACGGTAAGGTTATAATCCCTTATCATTGGACCCTTATCGTAGGACAGGGGGTGCTAAATTTCATGCGGCCACATTATAAATACTACATACATAAGTACATAATTAGTACAACAATAATATACTTTTTCATTTTATTTTTATTGCATAATAATTCAAATGTAAATAAATGTTTTTCGGAACTACTGTTCTAATTAAAAAAATATTTGAATAAGACTGCAAAATATGTAACATCCATCATAAACGTGACCAGTAGTGACGAGGGAGAGGGGTCAAAAATAATGAAACTCATGTGACACTTCACACTTAATGTCCTTGGAGGTACTAGTACGTCTGTGGTCGACTTAAGATAGGTCTACAATCCTATTTGTGATTGTGGTTATCTAAAAAAGATTGTATGCTCATTTAATCTTCAACTTCATAAAAAACCTATATGAATGTGAATACATGTGCAGCATCAAGTGAGCAGATGCCGGGCGGGTCGCCTTGGCCAGATTACAACCAGTCCGCCTGCGCCCGTAAATTCACAACCACTTCAATTCAATTTGTAATTACTGGTCAATGAATACTTGTCACATCGCTATAGGGTAGCGAGTTGAAGCTACGTTTTCTTTGCTGAGCTGCGTTACGCCACAGTTATGTAGTAGGTGTGTAGTAGTATGTTAAGTTCCCGGTGAAGCAAACAAGCAAATGATTAAACATAAGTGTTAATATTCTTTTGTACGATACATGGATTCCAATGGAGGTGAGGGTGTAAAAAGTTATATTATGTAATAGATAGAAGTGAAAATGAGCAATCAGTGCTTCAGAAATTAAAAGGTAATTAAACTATTTATAGCCAATTCAATATATTGCCATTTATAGCATAAAAAGAAACACGTCATAAACAGAAGTCCTCACAAAGCTTCTACTTTGCAGATTGTTTAATAATATTAAGTCTTATTAATAATGGTTTAGGTACGATACGTGAAACCAGGAAAAACAAAGCCATACTGTTCTTATAGTGCAAAACAGCAGTGATTCTGTTGCAGTTCTAGTGTTGATGAGTTTTATTTTATTTCAAGGTAGAGTAAAGAAACAAAATAGTCTGTAGCTTATCGCTAATACGTACGCGGAGGAACAAGAGAATATGCAATTTGAAAGGCATTAAGTATATTACGGTTATCTGGTGTTTGGTATTTGGTACTTGTAACTATTCGTTTATCTTGGACCTTTAATTTATTAGGTAGAAGTGCCAATTGGAGCAAGAAGGTTTAAATGACACTTTAATTATTGTAAAACAATTATCATCGGTTACGCTCGGTCATACGCCGTAGCGTACTGTGGTATTTAGAGCAATGTATAACTGTACTAATTAATTAATTAATTGATTGCTTATGAAGTTATTTTGTGTGGCTATGATCTAGATTATATTGCTTTATGTTAGTTATGATAAACTTATTTTTAAGATAAAGTAACGAACGAAGAACGTAACCATCCATGTATTCGTAAGTTGAATGCTTTGTATTTAAATTTAACACTTCTTTATAGAAAAACTAAATTGAATAGTATATGTGCTTTAAATGTTAGTTAATTTGTTTTAAATAATTATGTATATATTGGTTCATCCGAGATGTTTCGGAGATGAGAGATTAATTATATCAACGCAACTACAAATTATGATATAAGAGGTTTTTGGCGGAAAAAATATAATTATGTGTATCAGTGTGCTAAATGTCAACCAAATCTAATCAGCAGTTTTTTGCGTGAAAAACAGACAAACACGTACATCCTCCCAAACATTCGCTTTTATAATAAGATGGTTTGCCACTCCTGAGACCTAAGACGTTCCACTCGTAACCCAGATGGCATCCACAAGTCTACAGGTGATTTTAGAAATAGGAGTGGTGGAAGTACCTTCCGTCTTAGAACTGGTACTTCCGTACTAGTACTACGAAACTATAAAGGTCAAAGCACACTAAGCGCTGACTCATCGTAAAGGCAGCGCCACACCTGTGGCCGTAGAAAGCATTGCGTAATGAAGCTTTCTACAGTAACTCACTGCTGTCCATGATTATGACGTCATGCGTTAAATAACGATGTCCTCCTTTTGCAAAAAATACCAAGACTTTTTGGGGAATTGCCAATTATGTGTAAATAAGACTTATTCAGTTAATCAGTTACGTTTGTGTTGCAGTGGCCAGTAAATATTGGGAACTTGTAACTTACTTTTATAGCGTAAAAGACTCGTTTAATTATTTAGTAAAATATATAATAAGGACAAAACATTAAATAAATGGATATTAGCTAGAAAATGTACCAATAATATATTTATTAACCGTAAAATATTATATTAAATATTAATACTATTTTTTCTTCGAGTGATCGAAGATATTTACTTAAATGCTTACTTTTTAAAGTAACTGTGGAAAGTACTGCCACGCCTTGGGCTTTGTCATATTTAAAATAGTTTCATGATTATTAATTTAATTTCATTCAAGGTAATACCTTCCTTACATAACTTCGAGATTGGTTATTTTGAAGTAAATATGTGTATATTAATTGGAACATATGGTCATACTATCCCAAATGAAGTGTAAAAATAAAAAAAACAAAAACAGAAAAACATTAAAAACGCGTAGTCGTAAACAAAGATTCGGGATTATCCCGCATTAAACAAATTGCATGTCACCCCGACAATCTCAGCGTTTGATCCTGACCGCCCGTGGGAGAGCGTTAAGGCGCAGCTTCCGTCTGATGCTCGAATGTGCTACGTGAGCTATTTGATCCCGTACTTTACCTGCTTAGCTACTCCAGTGGAATCGATATTGGAATTCTGATTAGTCGATATGAGGACTAAGTTGAAAGCGATCAAACAGCAGATACGCATTAACTGATAAGTAGGTACGTTTTAATTAATTCTTCATGTGGTAGAGCTAGCGTAGTTTGATCGGGGAAGTACCACCGCCACACCTATTTGAAGGATGTGGTTACCGGCTCACTTATTTATGAGGCGACCATCTTGGTCCACGGGAGTAGAAATGCATCTGTGATCGACTTCAGATAGAACCCCTGTTCAATAAGTGGCTTACAGATGTCCATGGGTGGTAGTTACCACTTACCATCAGGTGGACTGCATGTTTGTTTGTTTTATGAATATGATTTATGAAAGTGAAGTGAATAGAGACGCGGTAAACGGTCACCACCTTAACTAACGCCATGGTTTGGCCACTCGGAGTCTAATTCGCTAGTAAATGATTATTATTACGCTACGCAACGCTCTATGGAACTCTACTACCGCTCTACGACTCTACCGAACATTCCAACGCGTACGTCTGATCTTCACGCAGTTTGGTAACGCTCATTTTATCTTAAATGAAATTATCAAATTTATTTACACGTCATCTCTCCGCTTGGAGCTTTGTCTCGTTTGGTAGTTTTTGGCAAATTTTATTAATGTTAGGTTAGAAATAAAATAAAATAAATAAAAATATTCGTTACGATGCTACGTATGCAATAAAACAGGTAATAAAATCAGAAAATCCTTCCAATGATACGAGTTAATTACGTTTCCTTACAATAATCTACGCTCTTTTTTGTTTACGTTTTCGTCTATCATGCAAAGTACACTGCAAAATATGGCCGAAAACGGAAACGTAAATTGCAATGTAAAACGTTAACAATATTTTGGGAAAACATGATAAACTCTGACTAGGGGAATTGGTTCTTATTTCGATTCATTTAGAAAAAAAACCCTAGACAAATATTTTTACATATAAACGCGTTTCTCTTTATATATTGCACTCATTATGTATACTAATATTATAAAGCTGAAGAGTTTGTTTGTTTGGTTGAACGCGATAATTTCAGGAACTACTGGTTCAAATTGAAAAAATCTTTTTGTGTTAAATAGTACATTTATTGAGGAAGGCTATAAGTTGTATACTATCACGCTATGTTTGTTTGTTGGTTTTTTCTTATGTAGTAGCGGGTGAAACCGCGTGGTACAGCTAGTATTACAACAGTCTCGTTAGTAGAAGTAAATCCTAATCCTAGATTTTTAGTTACGATGTGAGACATATAAGGTCATAACAGAAAAGAAATTCATTTCCTGTACCCAGTGCCAATTTCAGGAAATGAATATTTAGGTTATACGATTATCATGATTAAATATCATTATCAGCAATTATAGGTATTATGAAATCTAAAACTAATCTACAGTTTTCGCGCATTCCTAGAATTTTTACAATTAAGCATTTTTATAAGTTGTTATTTCATTTGTTGTTACGTGGCCACTACAGGTAACATTGGCCTAACTACTATATGTTAGTGTTAGAGACTAAAAAACTAACAACTTTGATAAAAATATTTTTTATTGTTGACCCCCCCCCCCCTTCCTCTTTTTCCCCTATTTGTGGACGGGATGTTTAAAAATTATACAGCCTATGTCACTGCAAACTGAGACGATTTTAATGTAAGGTATATCATACGTCACAATCCTTCAAGCTCACGTACGATACGTCACAATCGGCGGCAGCGCGTGCCAAAGAAATTGATATACATACAAACCAACAGAGTTACACATAGTCACATACATACATACAGACATATATACATACGCGCTCGAAAACATCACCCTCCTTCTGACACAGTCGGGTAATAAAGTCTAGCACAATTTTGAATCGCCTCAGAATCTAAGTTTGTTAAAAAAACTAAAACAGCATGTAATAAAACAAAGTATAAAATGCTCAATCAGGCAACACTTAGGATTATCAGTATGGCAACACCAAGGTGGCTATCGGAGAGCACTTGCGGCGCGTGGGCGACTGATGTATTAATATGTCGCGAGGATGATCAACTAGCTTCGAGATGCGTGGTCTTAGTTGGAGCGGACAGAAGAAAAAGAAAAAACTTGTATGTTTGTAAGAATGTGAGATGGATGTATTAGTACGTTGTTGAGGAAGTGCAATGCACGTGAGAAGGAAAGAAGAAACAATGACAAGGAGGAAGATAAAAGAAGAAGACGTGAAATTAAGGGTTATTTTATTTATCCTAACAGGTGAAGTTATGGTTATTTTTTAACCGTAAAAATATTATATTAAATATTTTGTGCAAAGGAGCATAATTTCAGAGACTACACCGTCCGCCATTACCTCATATAATTATTTTATGGCCTCTGTTGCCAAGAAGGTTGCCAACCGCTGGATCAGACAGGACTTTTACAGTTACATTTTTTCTCCTGACGTCAGTGACAAAACGCCTGAAATTAAATATCGCACACTACTCCTATAAGATACAAAAAAAGTGCGGCGGTGGATACCTTAATAGAAAACATTATTAAACGACCAAAATCATTTAACCAGAATGTTCGAACTGCACAAATTGTACAAATTCTTTTCTGGAAATCGCTGTCACTGACACCACACCCAAAACTATTTGCATGTTCACTTTCTATCTTGTTTATAGACAAGCGATTACCCCTATAAGATAGACCGCAGCTCTTAAATCCCATGCCATACAATTATATCATATTCTTATAGACTTCATGCATATTTTGTTATTTACTATGTTGGCCGGAGAAAAGGTCACTTTCATATATAAGTACGTAAAGATTTATGTACAAGGCTAAGACTTTTTTTGCAATATCGAAGCACACTTATCTTTACAAATATAGTCTACAATCCTTTTTAAGTTCGACTGCTGGGTCTGTGCCCAAAGACCTAGAAGATAGGTTAAACAACACAACCAACCAATGCTGTGTAAAAATGCGTTTTGTAAACCGTTGTATTGTGATAAAAATGTGCTTTAAACTAATTCCAGGTCCACCTTTACAGCAAGACATCTTACAGAAAAAAATAATGGAAAATACATGTGTTATGGAGTTTTTTTATCGCTACTTTTCCAACACCTTAAGGATCTAAATCAGAAGGAATTCTGTAAATAATCAATTTTGATTTGACTCTTGTTTGTATATAAAGTCAAGACTGAAAGTTAATATTAAGAATAATTAATAAAAAAAAAACATTTAAGTGTGATCAACATATAGAAAGAAAGAAAGAAAGAAAAAATACTATTTTGCACCGTTAAAACTGGATACTTAATTTAGGCTAACTTTTGTGTGAACACTAAACAAAAAGGTAAAACTTGAATCGAATATATGAATTTAAAAAAAAGTATGAACATAAACAAAAACTTTGCACTTTGACAGCCGGCCGAGCTACCCTCCCTAAATATACTATTTTGCTCCGCAACTTTTTAACAATATATGAACATGTAACCAATTGTTATCACGATTCAAGACCACATTTTTAAATCCATGAATGTTCTCATTAGCTCTAATATTAAGTCATCTAAAAAACGAACAGACAGCCCGTTACATTAATGTATGTGAAATATTTTCGCAAACAATGCACATTCATTCGGTCATCGTAATAATAGCATTAGATTTGAGTCTTACGTCTAACGTTGTTAATAACATTGGAGAATGGACATGTAACACGCAAATAACCAAGGATGTTATGGATCTCCGTTAAAGTATCCGAAACTGTCCGATATCCGAAAGAAAAATCTATCCGTAGCCGTAAACAAATCCGTTATAAAAGTTTCAGTTAGTTTCGGATAGGGAATTTTAAATGAAATGTGTTTTTATAGTAAATGACACTTAAAATTCAATAGGTAGTTATAATAATAAGTGATATAACTGATTGTTATAGCAAATACTAACATAGAAATATAATCAAATTAGTATTTTACTTTTAAAATTGGTATAAAATCTAGTATCCGTAACTGAAACTATCTGAAACTTACGGATAAGCCGTAATAATAACATAAGCTGAAACCAGTATAGTATTCCTATATCCGTATCCGTACCAGATCCGAATATTCGTATCCACAATAACCCCGGTAATAAATACTGAGAATCGAATGCAGTCATCACGAATACAGTAACCCTAATTACTTGTCGTACGACGCCGCGGTAAATCATACGTTTACATAACAGTCGTATTATCGTTATATTGTTACATTGCATCGCTTGACTATCCTCGTTCATTGTATTTGTCCTATCTGTCGCGTTTATCGTTAAATTTATTGCACATATTTAAAATCGTGTTTAAGTAGCCTCAGTTTACTATTTTTTGGCAAATTCATTTAATTATTCCCTAACTATATTTAAAAATACGATACGTATGCCTGTATGTTACTCAATCTCGCAAGAATCACTGGTCCGATTTAAATAAAGTATTGCATGAGTGTAGCTTATTTAACTGGTCAGTCTAAAGCTACTTTTGGATTAGATATTTTTGGCTTTTTTAAAAATGGCGACTCATTAGGAACCTTACTACAACCTTTGTTTCAGACTTGGAATAATTAGAATGATAACGGTATAAACTTTTGATGACATATACACGCTTTCTACACTCATAGCCGCACACTAGGATTTTCTCCTATATCGTGGGTACCATGGACACACAAACACCCAGACCCAGAACAGAAATCTAAACTCATCATTCATATTTCTGTCTGGCCGGGAATCGAACCCGGGACCCACTGCGCGTCAGACCGGTATGGTGACCGCTCGGCCACGCGGGTCGTAATACGAGGTTAACATCTAATTTTCTATCCGGAAGGTACTTATCTCTAACAGTTAGCGAGTAAAACCTTATTTTCGTGTCACGTAGCGAAGGCTGGGTACTTCAGCTAGTCTGATTATATATAATGCATTAGCAATTCATGAATTAGCAAACGGCATTAGCACTTATAGTCATTTGTAATCAGATCACTAAAGTTCCACCATAAATATATATAAAAAAGGAGTTTTAACTTGATTCTCAGTCCCACTCCAATTTATCTGGGGTTGATCACAGATGTAAATGGGCGGTATTCTCGTTTATTTTTTTATATAGGCTTTATATACAAATGAAAAGTAGTTACTATCGCTGGGTATAATTACACCAAATCTTGGTACCCGTCGATATTTACGTAATTCTCATTAAGCGCTTACAAATTACACTTAAGCGGGCTAATTACAACGGGCACTATTTCGGGAACTATAATTACGGGAAGATTGTACGAGCGTTTTGCTACATTGTATTTGTTCGTTACTCTGGGAATTTCTTTGCAAAATGGGATAATTAGTTTAAAATGTCACTCTGTTTACACAAATGAACAGACAAAGGAGCAATGTAACTGCTCTTTGTTTCGTGTGAATGTTACGTTTAACAATTATGCATACTTTGCCACAGAATTACAGTCCGATAAATAGAAAATGTTCCGTCTTCTCACGTTTAGGTTCGTATGAGCAAATGACAGTGATTGCTGTGTCGTTTGCGTTTAACGGTGAAAAACGCCTTCTTTAGTGTATGGGTCATAGGCGGCATATATTTTATAACGAGTATTCCAAGAGTCTAATTAACCAGCGAAACGCTTCGCCGTGACCACGATCCATGTAACTCGGTCCAAATATCGGCAAAAAGAATTTCAAAAACCGTATATACTGAGTGCCCGTAACATATTAAAATGTATCAATTACGGGTTAATATCAGCTTAAAATCATTATGACCAGCTCATGTTGATCTTTCGCCATCTCGATCACTTTTTTTATCAGATGAAGTAGCTAACGAACATGCAGTCCACCTGATGGTAAGTGATTACTGCCGCTAATGGAAATCTTTAAACAACTTAATTGAGGGATTCTATCTGAAGTCGATCACAGATGCGTTGCTACTCCCGAAGACCAAGATGGTCACCTCATATATAAGTGAACAACCACACCATTCCACCGAAACGCAAGAACTGCTTCACGCTAGAAATAGGTGCGGCGGTGGTACCTCACCGATCGAACTATATCGGTTCTACCACGTAGTGAATACTTTTTTATAATTTAGTTAACATCAACTTATTAAAATCGCTAATGTCTAATAGATTACAAATAGAACAATACACAGGCCATATCAGGAAAGATCATACTATGAAAGATCATTCATAAAATTAAAAGTTTGGGAAAGGGAGATCTCCCGCCAGGCTAGGTGATCATGCCTGGGGAGCGGCCGTGCTCCGAAAGTTTCTGTTCGGAACTTGTATATATGCACAATGTTGAGAAAACTCCGATAGCGTGATTCAGAATACGGTGGCGTCATCTG
>DWNE01006132.1:0-13323 GCA_018249875.1 Cecropterus toxeus | reverse complement strand
AGGGTGTAAATGACAGCGTACCGAATATTAAAAATATGGATTCCTGACACGATTCTGGTGCTTATGGCGTTGGAATTGCATGCAGACCACCTGATGGTGGTTGCCGCCCATGGACATATGTAAGCTTTAGAACAGAGGTTCTGTCCGAGATCGAGCTCAGAGACGTAGCTACTCATGAGGACTAAGCTATACTATAATTGAGCGGGCAAACACATTTTGTACACAAGTTATATTCCAATTCATAAAGAAATATTTTTGTCGGATCTAATTTTAGATTTTATTTGCTATAAAACTATGACAAAATAAATTACTGCTATGCACTTTATCATGAATTATAAATACAGAATTTACGTGTATGTATGTATAGATGATGCAGTATTAATATAGTGTAGGTGAAATGGCATTGCATTATTGCATTATTACGATATCATGTAACCATGACATGCATATTATCAAATATTTGGTGTCGATGTTGCGTAAATACTACTCAGTATTCTGCATAACAATCCAATGTAATCATAATTAAGAATGACAATAGTGGTAAATATAAATAACTAGACAAATGCTGTACATGGTACATATAGTACGAAGCTACACGCTTTACAATGTGGTAGAACAAGTATGGTTTGACTGAGGAGGTATCGTGTGTGAAGAGAAGAGTGTGGTTGCTAATTACCTTTTATATGAGGCGACCACCTTAGATCTTCGAAGTCGCAACGCATCTATAACTGACTTCAGATAAAACTCCTGTTCTATATGACGTTGCTTCTATCGTTGACGATCGCTAACTGACAAATGAACTAGCTTGCTACTTCAATCATGTGAAATACGAATACTATAAAACGTACGTCAAATCAGATCAAAAGCTTTATTAAAACACTTCAGAGTTAAAACAATAAGTATTATATATGATGGTGGTGATATGTATATGGTGTATCACTTTAATATATTGCGGGTACTCACGATATGCGGTATTTTTAATTTATTTTTGCTGATAAAAGAAATTAAAAAAACCGCATATCGTGAGTACCCGTAACATATTAAAATGTATAAATTCCGCGATAATATAAGTCTGAAATCATATATGGTGTATCACGTCTTTTACTTTTAAGCACTTTTGAGACCAAAATAGATAATATAGAATATTAATAGAAATATAAAAATAAGTGAGATTTTCAGACATTTCTTTGTTATACGGATGTTTTAAGGCATGTCTAATTTTAGGTTATATTAAATTAATCTTAAAATTACAGCGTTATTTCAAAGTTGACTTTAAGGCATTTCATATCGGATGGATAGTTAACCTGTTTCTGCTTCTTTACATAAAACGTATAAGCGATTTTCTTCATATTTTCAAGAAACTATGTATATTGTGCCAAACAGCATAGAAGCAATGTTTTTTTTTAATAATATAATAATATATTTCACTCCTATGTATTACAGACGATATGAGCTTGTACCTAATACGAGAGAGGCGAGTACAAATACTATTTAATAAGTAAATATAATCTTAAAGTTTTCAATAGTAATGTTTTAATTAATTCAAGCGCAATCGAAGCAATAAAATCTCATCAGACTAAAAATAATCATAAAAATTTCATTCCGTAATGCCTATTAGCATACTCACTTTTATATGCAATTAATATTTTATTACTTTATAAATACTTGTATGTTTCAAATAACATAAATTATGTTTAATTACTAATAATATATTAATATATAAATAAATGAAATACATAACAAAGATGCGTAAATTACAGATAAAACACAGAGTCAGAATCGTTGCCTCTTGGTAGAGTCCCAGAAATACTGGCTGCGATATCCCTTTGAAAGGCCAAACTTATTCTAAAGCCAAAATACATCAGTCCTTGGACCTCCTAAAACATCAACCAGTCGTGACCAGTCCTTTATAAAACCGTCGTGCTTTTGACTAACAAAAACCTGGACTCCGCGAACGGCTCAAATATGTAATCCTCCCCAGATATAATTACTTACATTTTTACGAACTTGAAAATAGTTTATTAATGTTTTATTGCAAATGAAAATAATAAAATAAAATAAAAAAGACACGTTAATTAGAAAAGATAGAAACTTATTCCATACGTTACGTCATCTTATTTTAGAACGTATTCTAAAAATACTGAAATAAGTTACATGTTAGACAATTTTTATTTTATTCCATTTCACGTCTAGTCAAAACTTATTATTTCCATTTTTGCACTTGTACAACTGATGTCACGGTTTTCGTATCACTAGGGTTGTCATGACTAAGGATTTCTGAGGTAGGAAGTTAATGCGGCTAATGTCGATGAGCAAGACTCAGCGATTCCACGTCCCGTTGCCTGTCAGCCCTGCATATTCCCACATGTCAGCACGTCATAATAACAATGGACGGAGCCCGCTTAATCCATTGTGGGCTCAATGAAAGCTAAAGGCGCTGTGAGGTCACATAATTCTATATAGTACCTATCCACATAGTTTCCTACACTACTAAATACAGCTTTAAGAAAATTATTTATACATAAACAAATTTGAACCACTATAGTTAAAATCATGAAAACAAAGTTCATTGTATGATATAGTCTGTTAAATGGTTGTATGATTTTTTTCAAGTGTAAATTTCATTTAAAAAATGTCTTTTACTCAATATTTAGAATCGTTATGATTTGAAACACGATGAAACGAAAGTGCGTTACGAAAGCAGTTATCGGCTCTACAACTAGATGGCGCTATACCTCTTGCTGAAACACGCTAAGGATTATACTTCAGAGCTTGTTTAAAAGTTCAAGTTTGATAAATGCGAAATAAGATGTCCGAATATGGGCCGCAACGATTATGTATAAATTTTTGAAAAACTATAAGTCTTAATAATACTTAGAATTATTTTATAGTTTATTATAATTAAACTTTAATCGTGTTTGAATTGAACACATTTACTTTTCTTTAATTAACTGAAGTAACAAACAAACATGCATTTGACGACCCGCATGGCAGACAGAAATCTAAGTAATGAATTTAGATTTCTGTTTTGGTCTGGGTGTTTGTGTATTCGTCTTTGTGTGTGTCCATGGCACCCACAAAACAGGAGAAAATCCTAGTGTGGGGCTATGAGTGTGAAAAACGTTATGCAGTCCACTTGATGGTAAGTGGTCACTGCCGCCCATTGACCTGCAATCAACTTCATATATAACAGGATTTCTATCTGATATCAACTTAACTTCCTTATAAGCTGCACTCATTTAGTTAAGACTAATATTATGTAGAAGTTTTAACGTCATGAATTTAATTACTTGTCAATCTTATATTCGTTATTAATTATGTAAACTAGTTAACTATAAATATTTTGTTACACTACATTAATTAAAGAAATCTATGATACTATTACCTAATGAGCTTATATGTGTTATTTAAATGCGGTAGTATACTGATTATTGGAGCAATTCAGAATTCAGAAATAAATGTAGAATGCGTTTCCGTCATTTTTAAAACATACATAATGCAATTGACAAGTTGTAATGTCTATTATCTAATAATATCAACCTGGTATCACAGCTTAGAGAGCGTTAACGGTCATCCGTTTACCCTAATTGCTCGACTTTGTTTAGTAAATATGCTACGATCTACATAATCTTATATTTTCTTCTTCGTGAGTTATGCAGTACTAAATCCAAAGTTAAACACTTATAAAGTACACAGTATAGAAAGTACAGGAAATAAATTAAATAATTATTTCCATATCCATCCATCAATTGTAAAATCGACCATTCAACGTCGTTCATCATTTGATACCGTACCAATCAATCGATGCCATTGATGATAAAATAGTTCAGTAGACGTCGAGCCTCTCTGTGTAACACATGTATTGCAGTAATCTATAGCTTATTATGGGGCTTACCTCACACTAATATTTTCTCCTGTGTCGTGGGTGCCATGGACACACCCAAAACGAATACACGAACACCGAAATATCAAAACCTAAAAACAGTAATCGATATTTGTCCGGTAGACATCAAATCTGATAAGGATTGTGACCGCTTCGCCGCGAGGATCCAGTCGACGATCTTTGATGGTTAGATCATCAATCGATCGTTGACAGTGGTTTCGACCGTTACCTATCTATAGAACAGCTAATTAATCAACTCAGCTCAACAAATCAACAGGTCATTGGCCACCCTGAAGTTTTTTAAATTTTAGAACCCCGAGTACTCTTTCCGACAAGTTAGAACCTTTGAGTCTACGAAGGGACATATGATCCCTCTGCGTGTTCTACCGCCTCCTTGAATTCGTTAAACTGGTGCCTACGTTACCCTTTCTCTACCGCACCACTCACCGACGGATGAAGTTCCATCCACACCAACTAGACTAGTGGTGGTCCTCTACGGTTTGGTTTGCATGCCCGTTTTTGCCACGGATGTGTAAGTTGTTGAATTAACTTCCTTCTAAAGTATTTCTGCTGCGCTACGACATGGGTTTCGTAAAAAAGGCGCAAAAAGAACCCTCCTTCAAAGCTGTCGATGCATTAACGACTTCTCTCGTTTTTACAAATGTTCATAGACGACGTTGGCTACTTTCCATCAGGTAGCTTTATCGTTAGGTTTAAATAAAAAATACTTTATCCCGGCCAACCCTGCATTCGTTCTCACATGTCAGCACGTGACAATAGGCAGCCGAGGTTGCTCACCTCCATTGTGCGCGCTATCTAAGCTATGAGCGCTGTGACGCATAATTAGATGAGAAACGATTGTATCAATATAACGTGTCATCTGTTTGAATTGATGCGCGCGGCCGCGGGAGGGATGGCTTTGTACTGTAATTATAATCGTAACTGATGGCTGTTTGTCGTTTATTGCTGTTGTACAATTGTTTTTCACGTCTTTGTTCTTCTATTTGTTTCGCGCCTATCAACATTTTTTGTAGTTCTCTTTTTTAAGTTGTTTTACTGGCGATTTAGTAATGAATAAATAATCGAGTGATTACAAGTACTACTGCTTATATGTCAACGGTGATCCGATAACAAGAAATTTTGGTAATTTGTTTTTATAAGCATTTATTTAATATAACGCCCTTTCCAACTTTGCTTCAAAATAGTAACATAAAATATGTGTCTAACGAACATATTTTTGATACCCATATTGTTGCGATAATAAAATAAATTGCTCCATCCCCCATTTTTTCTGTTCAATATTTGAATGTAAAACTTATGTCGGTCTCGAAGCTTAAACAATTCCGATGATATGTCATGTTTTACAATCCATCAAGCCGTTTGGGTTGTATCACGTGCCAAAGAAATACGTATACATACATATAAACATATATACGTACGTTCGACCTGCTTCTGACGCACACAGTTAAAAAAACTGACAACTTTTTTTTAAACCAAATAAACAGTTTTTTAGTAATTAAGTTCTCTATTTATGCAAATATGTTATTCTTAGTTTGTAAACAAAACATCAGGTGTACATCTATAACCTTATTCAGTTTTATTTATATACGTAGATTTAATTGTGCCTAATATCTTTTCTGCCCGACAATGTGGGCCAAAGATCACAATTGCCCGTAAATGTACAAATGCGTAATCCTTCGCAAAATGTCGGAATCAATGAAACTCAGACATGGTTTTAGTTTCTCAACGATGTTTCCCTTCGCCGACATCTGGCTGTGATTCATTGATGTAGTACGAGGCACGAGATACATAGGTAACCTATTGAGGATACAGAATCAGAAGTGTTCATGATCCGTTTACACTTCTAACTAAAACTCTAACACTATTCATAATACATAGTCAAAGTCGTCGAAAAGTGTGAAATTGCAATTCCCTTTATGCCGCAAATAAACCGTAATGAAAATTAAGAAATGGTTTATGATAATTCATACAGTTAGCCAAGCACCAGACTGAGGCTTGCATCATATTGTGTTTTTTAATTTTAATTTAATTATGAATAAATTTTGTTGAAAATATGAAAAAATATAATGCTTTATTTAGAAAGGCTTAAGAGATAGTGACTTATGTTATCCATCAGATTCTTAATTGAAACGTCAAGTGAAGTCGAGTTAGCGCTGTCAATGTAATTCAAATGAAACAAATTAATAAGTTCAAGAACCAATACAATCATAATAATAATGTTTCGAGTCCATTTTTAATAATCTTACTAATATTATAAATCAAAAGTTTATGAGTTCGTATAGTATTTGTTTCTCAAAAAACTAAAGGTGAGGTTCCGCAAAAAATTTGCGCACAGATTGTTAATGACCGGATTAACACATGGGTTACCCATTACCTTGTGTTACATACATATTAAATTTCATATTAAATAAGATTTTATAAGATTTTATTTAAATCAAATTAAACATAATGGTAAACTAAACCAAATTACCCTACAAAAAACTAAGAAACAATTTTATCTACTTAAATTGCATTTAATAGCCTTAATTTATAAAACCATTAACATGTTTTATTATCCTTAAACAGAGTGTGAATAATAGTTACAAAACGAGGTATCTGTTCATCGTAAACTACTTAGTATACGCAATTTTCCGGAGAGTAAACATGCGTTTACTATCAGACCTACAGTGCATGACGCTTCTGCCCAGTTGAGCCTCATTCATTTATGATAGCCTGGTTATAAATTAGTGTAAGGATTAATCGTGTTTATGTTTATCATAACTAATTAGACTAAAATTTTGCAAAGAAACAGTGTACTTAGTATGAGTTAACTATCTTTCTTCAAAACAATCACTGTTTACGTTCGCGCCTATACATTGCACGATTACGTTTTCGTTTGTACCTGTACCTTGCCTTACCTGTACCTTTACCGTACCTGTACCTTTTTTTAGAGGAAACATAATAGTTGTACTATAAAAAACAGTATCATTCGATTGAGGAGAGTATGAAAACCGCTACATACATAATTCAAAGGTAGAACCAGTGTAGTTTGACCGGGGAGGTACCACCGCCACACCTATTTCTGACAAGAAGCAGTTCTTGCGCTTCGTTAGGAGGGTGTGGTTTCAGATTCACTTATATATGATGCGACCACCTCAGTCCTAGGAAATGGCGACGCATTTGTGTTCGACTTCAACTAGAACACCTGATCTATATGAAGTTGCTTACAAATGCCATGGGCGGCAGTAATCACTTACCATCAGTTGAACTACTTCTTCGCTACTTTAATCTGATAAAAAATATGCTAATTATGTAGGCTTTTATTGAACAGTGGTAAAAAGGAGCTATAAATTAATTTATTGTTTCAATAATTGTAAAGTTTCAAACATAAACATTAAACACACAATTAGGAAGTTTTATAGTACTGCAAATCTACTTTTACTGTGAAAGGGAGAAGTAATAAACCAACAGTTAAAAAAAAATAAGACTTTGAAAGGTGACTTCAAACAAAATAATAAAAAAAAAAAACATTTTATTATATGTAACGTTAATTCAAACTTTCTTTTAAAAAGTAAATAAACTTTAACTTTTATAAAAACAGAAATTAAAATGCATAATAAAAAAATCACATTTCGCTACACTAAAGTCAAACATACTTTATCAATAATAATTAAAGGGTTTTGTTTTTCTGTGGGAAAAGTATTCTACTCTTCATTCTATTCTCTACATAGGGTTAATTAGGGCATCATACGACTCAAATCTTCACAAAGCTTTTTCATTTACGATCTTGCATATTGAACATATCAAAATTTCTGATAGTCCTGTCTATCCACTTGTAAACAAGGAAGACCACAAGTTACTGAGCAACATCTCTTAGATGATAATCTACTCACACAATGCATTTACTTTTCCGCTTCGAATGGGGTTTCGGATGTAGATGACGACACTAGCCAAGTATAATTTATTACTTAAATGAAAGTTATGAAAAAAGAAGGTACAGGTTTTGGTTTCTTCGTGATCATTCTTTCACAAAGAAAGATTATTCATGTTAATTAAAGCTGAAAACAATTGTTTTCTAAAATACTTTAAAATCTTTCAAGTACTTACCTGGTATCCGAACCTCTAGAATAAGTTGATGAAATTCATATCTAGCATTTTAGTTACCATTATTTAAGTGTGAAATAATTATACAATCAATTATACAAACAAATTAAAAAAAATACGCGGCACAAAACATCACGCAGTGATACTCAAAATACTGGAAAATTAATTAAGTACTTAAAACTCATAACTTTGACGCTTAACGATTTCAAAAAATAAGATTTAGTTCTAAAACAGGACAGATATAAATTTTACTTCCCTTTACTAACCGCAGGCTTAAGTCCTCAAAATGCGACCAAAATTTTGTTATTTCTTTTTTTACTTATTTTTTATTCCCACTTCTCCGTTCTTGTCTTTTATCCTTACCGTGATACCGATATATTGAAATAATTTAAACTCGCAACTTATACGCAAAATCAATAGGCATCGCCTTTTAGAGCCCAAGTAATCTTAATACAATCTGCTATTTATGCAATGTGCTT
The DNA here is from genome assembly GCA_018249875.1 of Cecropterus toxeus. Taxonomy (NCBI): domain Eukaryota; kingdom Metazoa; phylum Arthropoda; class Insecta; order Lepidoptera; family Hesperiidae; genus Cecropterus; species Cecropterus toxeus. The sequence goes on along the minus strand of DWNE01006132.1, from coordinate 4,857 downwards.
CAACTTAACACGATCTTATTATGTAAATAGGTCTATTCAAATCGGATAATGGTTATTACGATTACAGCAAATACGATATAGGGGGTTACCTTCGCCTTTATGAGCCAAGATGCGAACCTTTGTGTGTTTATGTTTGGACAAATACGTAATAGTTTGCTCACAAAGGACATATCAATTTTACGACTTAATATTGTTAAAGAAATAACTTTCGAAACTTGTGTTCTTTGTGTTCGTTAATTATCACTTTCTTTAAATACGTAGAAAATGTATAAGAAATTTTAATATGCTTAATTACGGAATTATCATATATCATATATTTTTCTATAAATGGAAGTAGCAAATGATCATGCAGTTCATCTGATTATATGTGGCCATTGCCACCCATGGTCATTAGATTTTTACCAGAAGTTGGCCATAGGTGCTTTGCTATCTGTGAGGACTGAGTTGTGACCAGGCATGTTATAGTGCTCCGTTAACGAATTCGTTAAAAAATTTAGTTAATTTTGAATGTCATCGAAACGTAAATGACTTAGGTTTTTTATAAATAATACTTAAAATTGATAAGGTTACTATATTTAAAACTTAAATGAGTGATTATTATTAATTTGGTATTTAAATTACAAAATAAAAATACCAACTATTATTTCTATTTTACTTTTACAATCCAAAAAAAAACCGTAACCGAATCTATCCGAAACTAACGGATAATCCCAAATAATTACACACATACCCGTACATTACGTAATTACGACATACAGAACCCTAGATATCCAAAACCGGTATAATATTCCTGTATTCGTATCCGTATCCAAAATAACATGTTCATAATATCCTTGGTTGAAGCGACTTGGATAAGTATATCTCTTTTTTATCACATTGAAGTAACAAACAAGCATGCAGTCCACCTGATGGTAAGTGGTCACTGCCGCCCCGGACAACTGAAGTCGATCACAGATGCGTTGCTACTCCCGAGGACCAGGACGTTCGCCTCAAATACTAATCAGCCAGCAACCACACCTTTCCACCGAAACGCAAATACTGCTTCACGCTAGAAATACGTGCGGCGGTGGTACCTCTCCGCTCGAACTATCCTGGTCCTACCTCCTGGTAATCTCGCTTATAACACTGATATACTTTTGCTAGCATACTTCATTATTTTAGGCTAGCAATGACATTGATACACAACCAAGCTGCGTAAAGGCTACATTAAAGTATTGCGACGACCCGCGTGGCCGAGCGGTCCCCATACCGGTCTGACGCGCAGTGGGAATCGAACCCGGGAGGTTCGATTCCCGGCCAGACAGAAATATGAATGATGAGTTTAGATTTCTGTTCTGGGTCTAGCTGTTTGTGTATTCGTGTTTGTGTGTCTATGGCAGCCACGACACAGGAGAAAATCCTAGTGTGGGGCTATGAGTGTAGAAAGCGTCTTTTGTTTTTACAAAATCATTCTAAGGTTATAACTTTCTTCACTCTTAACTAAATTTTTTTACTTAGTACTTTTCATTTTAGCTCAACAAAAACGCTTTACAATTTACAACTCTGCAAGTTACTTAGTATTACAACAAACGTAAAACTAAGCATGACTTTGGAGTTGCTGTAAATTACAAAACTGCCGTAAGGTTACAACTTTCCTGCTTACAAGTCATAAGTCGCGTGCATTATTGTTTTCTGTACAAACGTTCACGCATTAACATCTGACTTAGCGAGTTTTTTCCAAACCATGATGCTGTATCATCATGTAACGGTACAGAAACTAGTAAAGCTAGTTTACCACTTTATAGCTATTCTGAATATACTGTAACAACGTCTAATTAGAAATTCTAGGAGAATCTTATAGCTGAGCGATATATTTTCATAACATCGCAAGCTTTCCATCATAAACTTTGTTCAGTTCGATCGCTTTACACTTTACACCGTATTAGAAAACTGTTAACTTAATTTAAGATATGTTTAGATATTCAAAGCCAGTCAGTATAATGTATGCGTGTAATTGTGTGCACATGTGTGTGTATAAATAAATGTACAAAACTCTCATTACAGGAAATATGATAACAAAAAAAGTCAACAAAAATGTGGTCTTGAATATCGTTCTCTAAGAAGTTGTATACTACGAATATCTATAGACTTTATATTGATTGTAATGTGATGATTAATAGCGGTTTTTGCCTTAGAGCAAAAAATAATGTTGATATCAGGCAAGCACCCAGTAAGGTCGTGTTTAAAAAGCTTGCTCGAGAGCATTTTATTTAATCATTCACTACTATTGTCTCTTAATCATCTATTTTATCATAGATTTATTTTGCGTATTATATGTATCAATTTTATGATATTTGTAGATGTATTCATAACTTACTATTATATTATTATTCACATATAAAAAATATATACGTGACGAATAGATAATCTCTTTCCTTTGGAAATTCGGCTAAAAATGAACACTTGTCGCAAATTTTTCAGTACCCAGGGTTGACTGGTAGAGAATGCCATCAAGCATTAAGTAAGCCCTTTTGTGATTTTATTATAAAGGTGAATTAAATAAATAAATATCTTTCACCGATTTATTCAGTTCAACGTTTGCGAGAAGTTTGACTAAAGTATTTTATAACAACTTTTCCTTAAACTATCATACTAACTGCTATTATTAAATTACATCCGGGCCGCCCAATAAAACAATTTTCTAGTATACCACTTGATGGTTGCGTAACTGTAGATTTCAAGGTAACTTTTTATCGTATTTAGAAGTGGTGAGTGACTTGCAGTTTTAGAATGATCATATTTATACAATTTTTCTATACCTTTGTTTTATGCTTTTGCGTACATTTTTATCCCTACAGCTTTTAGTTATAAAATTCTCTTAATCAGTAATATGTTTTCTTGATAACTGTATTTTGAATATGAACTTAGTCAAAAGTTTTTAAGTGTTAGAGAACTTTTATCGCCGTTGGACAACATCTTTAATAATTATATATTAAGACCTACTTGTGTATATTTTGCTGTTACTTTACCTTTTCTTGCAAATAATCATTACTTGCTATATACAAACTATTAAATGTTTTCTAGCTTTAACTAGTAATTACATATACGTTTTGCCTTACTTTATGAAGCAGCAGCTTAAAGGTTAGAACTGGTAAGAGCCTTTTGCGGCTCGACTTCAAGGGCACCACCACCACACTTATCATTGCCTGACAACAGAGTTAAGCGTTGCTACGTTCTGGTCTGAAGTTTATAGCATACATACCCTTAATCAAGCACACATACTTATGGTATACACGCACTTATTCAAGGCGTTTAACATAGTCTTCGTAAATTGGTACGAAAAAATACACGTGATACACGGGAAGGGGGTAATCTTAAATTTCACCATGTATCACCAAGGCAGAGACTCAAAAAATGCCAAAAACATCACGTGATTATTGGACGATTCCTAAATGACGACAGCCGCTCATGGATTTCGTAAGCAACTTCATATAGAACAGGGGTTCTATCTGAAGTCTATCACAGATGCGTTGTTACTAGAATTATATAAGTGATATATAAGTGAGCCGGCAACCACACCCTTAAACTGAAACGCACAAACTGCTTCACGCTAGAAATAAGTGTGACGGTGGTACTTCGCCGGTCGAACGACATTGGTTCTACCACCTGGAAAGGTATTTTAATCAAGTTCACAAATTATTCCGCGTTGTATTGCCAAGGGCGCTATTTTGTCACTTGTTAACTTTTAAATGAAGTTGCAACAACTATACAATACTTTTATACCTATTTGGAGTTGCAATTTTGCATAACGAAGTGACTAATATGCTATTTAGTGAACTTGTATACATAATAAGTTGATTAATTATATCATTATAGTGATTAGTTTGTAGTCAAAAATGTTAAACGTAATGATTAATGTTATAATTATTACAAACGTATAATAACCTATTAGTTACTTATTATGAATCATATAGTTACATAATTATAAATAAATCATTACTTTCCATTAATAACCACAAAATTCATCAATTTTAATTTAATGAAATGGTTATTACCTTACTTTATTATTTTACAATAGAAAATTCAGTGCTGTAATGAAGTTACAGCACTTAGTTTTCGTTAATGGACTATTATATTTTATTATGTTAACTTCAGTCATTAAAAAGATAAAAACAAAAAGATTTGGTTAAGTTTTACCTTCTCTCCTGTACAATTAGCGTTTTCATTTTAAATTAGTATTCTTGCAAACCATCACTTTGCAAGCGATACGTATTTTATGTAAATTAATATATTTTGACTACGAACAAAATTAACTTAGATTCATAGTTGTTCAATATCCACAATCGCCAATAACAAGCATAATCGCAAGGAAAGTGTATAAATTTGAAATTAAATGTACCTACCTTATGTAATAACTGAATAATCCAATAACATTCGCTGCTTTCTCTTAAATACATAAATCATAACATCTTTAATTCATCCTGTTTAAATTTAGATGAGAAACAACATTTGATACCAATTTTAGCATTAAGAAGATTTTAATGAATTCCATAAGGTATTTTTATTGAAAATGTGCGAGTTTGCATCAGTTTTGATTATTAATAACATGTTAACTTTAACAGGTGTTAGGCAAGGTCAGTTTCATTTCTAAAATATTATATACTAGAATATTTCTATTTTTCATTTTCGCGGCTCCACCCGCATCGGTCAGGTTCCCTACAATAATGAGTATCCAGCCTCTTCAATTATTTTTAGGCAAAAACTTAAAAATGCCGCCCCTTTTTTTAAGTGGGTATTCCTAATGGATACCCAGCCGCCCGGGGTAGCAGCTGGGTTATGCCGAACTCTTACCGGCTAAACCCCCACTGTGTTTTCTCC
>DWNE01006131.1:0-13323 GCA_018249875.1 Cecropterus toxeus | reverse complement strand
GCATCTGAATGATGAGTTTAGATTTCTGTTCTGGGTCTGGGTGTTTGTGTATTCGTCTTTGTGTGTCCATGGAACCCACAGGAGAAAATCCTAGTGTGGGGCTATGATTGTAGAAAGCGTTTTACAACTATAGAGATATTATAGTTTCAATTAAGTTGCAATTCTGTTTATGTACTAGGTCAGGGTCATCTCTTCTCAGGACAGAGGCTGAGCAAGCCCCTCGCTGTAATGCGTATTGGTAGAAGAAAGCACCGGTAATCAAAGTCTCAACTTATTAAATCGAATCATCATCATAGATAAGGGTTATCGATTCGCTGATTTCAAACAGTATACAAAAAATACGAAATTTAAAAACATTGTAACATTTACAGAACGTATAAGTTTAAATGTGAAGTTTTTGTATCACTGTATCTATATTTGTTTAAATTGTAATTACTGTTACAAATTAAATTTCATTTAAATTACTAATTTTAAAACACTTATTAAAGAGTATCATGAGTTTTCGTATCGGTAAACATCGTACTACGAGAGATAATCGCCTAAATATGAAATACACGATCGCTTACTTAAAAACATCATTGACTTTATGTTAGTGTTATATCATAAGAAATGTATTGACAGGAATGTATTCGGCGCGTAATTTCTTTTCTAGTCACAATTTCTGAGTTTTTGACAATGATTGAGTTGACATTGCCCAACAGGATGGGCAATGACGGTTCATAATGAACATAATTAACCAAATAAACAAAATACTTTGCATAACATGGCTAAGACAGTGTATTTTTCATACTTATACCTAACGATAAGGCCGTTGCTTATGGGCATTTGCAACACCAAAGGAATGTATCGCCGGCTTTGAAGGAGAGTTCTTCTTGCTTTTTTTATTTATTTTCATAAAGCACCCGAATCTGAGTGCATTTGTACTTAAGCATAAATAGTGTAAAAACATATTATCTGCGAAAAGAAATGTAAACGACCCGTTAATTTATCAATTGAGATCAACTTAATTTAGTTACTCGCTTCTAACCTGCAGTTAAACAAGTGCCTTACAGTGCCTTTGCGATAATGACTTATCGATTTTCACTTTCAACGACAGCCCATCAAATTAATGCTTGTTTAACAAAAACAATACTGCGGTAACGGTATTAATTTCTTTACTGTCGTATTGAACTTAGCTTTTCAAAATAGTGTTAAGTCCCAAATTGATAAAAAATCAACCTTCAATTGTGTGATATTTTATCGTGGTTAAGAAATGTAAAATATACTATTAAAAGTTGTAGCTCTGTAGCTCTGTTCTGAGCCTCATATGAGTAGTGTTATGCGCTGTTGTATTCTGGATTGAAGGGCGGTAAGGACTTATCCAAAGCATTCCAACTTAGTCCTCAAGAGGAAACAATGCATCTGTGGCTAATCTCAGATAAAGCTTTGACCTAACCTAGAGTTAATTACAGATATCCATGCGTGGCAGTAACCGTCTACCATCAGAGTGACTGCATGCTTTATTACTACTTTCAAAATATGAAAAAAAGAAGTTTACTGCGTGTATGTAAATGTCTGCTGCTTGCAGCCATCATATGCATAGATATTTTATTTTATTTGGAGAACTTACTTTTCCTCATACACAATGCCTTTCAATAATATTATATAAAATAATATTATTTTAACTGACACTGTACATGTCCGACACGCTCTGTGTCTGTAGATGTAAACAAACATTTAATGGTATCAACAGTGTCAACTAATATCAAGCCAATGATGTAAACAGACATATTTCACGTAGCAGTCGGTTATTTAATCAACTTGTGCTCGCATACAGATTCAACCGGCCTTTTGTTGAAATGAATTTATTTTTGCAGCCAACTCCACGAGCTCGAACTATTGTGCTACGCTTGTTGGTTTAAAGTTTGTGTAAAATCACTTTCAGGCCTCCGTTTATTTCAGTTTTTTAGGTAAAATGAAAAAGTTTAAAAAACGAATTCTTAATATGTAGATAAATATGTAAATAAATTAATTTCATCGTTATTAATGTCATAAAATTGCTTTAGATAAGTTACTAATACTTTTTATTTAAGATTAGTCGGACCATGTGTTTTAATCAAACGAAAAGGCTCATTACCAGAACAGAAGTCTTAACTAATTAAATCATTATTGCTTTACCAAGGAATGAACTCGTAACCATCTGCGTATTACCGATATCTACGATAACCGCTGTCCTATGGGGGTTATCAATAAGTGTGAAAAATCTGTTTATTCCTCAAGAGAAATCTATCCATTGCCCAAGGTTTACTGAGTACCAGGTTTCCATACAACCCTTAACTTCGAAAGATAGACAACATATTCATATAAGTATGACATGGTTAGTGTAATTACACCACAATATCTTCCTTTATGAAAATAAAACGAAAACATGGCTGTTGTATGGCCGAAATTAATACCCCCATTTACATTTTGAATCTACTAATTGAATTGAGGCGTACACTTCCATAGTGCTGTCGATCAAATTAATTAAACTTTTTAACGGCTCACTACTCGACAGAATGCGGGGTTCGTTCAGTTTTATAGGTAATAAATTTTACGTTAAATATTTATACAGTGCAGATAGGCATCAAGGTGTATTACAGAAATGACAAGAGTTTCCTTCTGTCCCATTACAGTATATCACCTGTAGATACGCCATTTCTTATACTGTACTGTCAAACGCTGCACTGTTCTAGTTAAAAATAAAAACGCTTTCTACAGTCATAGGATTTTCGTGTGTTGAGGTGACGAATACACAAACAAACAGACTCAGAACCGAAATCAAACACATCATTCAGATGTCTCTCTAACGGGAGATCGAACCCGGAAAACACCCTGCGTGTCAGACCGATATGGTGACCGCTCCGCCACGCGAGTCGTCAAAATATATGTTAAGTACTCTATACGAAGCCTTCAAGCTTAGTCCTCAAGAACTATTTGTTTGAGATTGGTCAATAATCTCTATGAGCTGTTGTGTCTGATTGCAATTTACGTTTTGTGTTATGATTACGTTTCTAATTTTTAATAAGTTATTTAATATGTAATATATTTTTATTCTCTCGTCAACCCATTATTGTCCCACTGCTGGGCACGGGTCTTCTCTCAGAGTGAGCCATAGTCTACCGCACTGGCCAAGTGCTAATTGGTAGACAATATAACTCGAAAAAAATACCCTCCTCTGACGCAGTCGGGTAAAGTAGTTATAGATAAATGATTTAGAAATCATACACTATCACGAATTTTCAGGCCTCTAGATCCCTCACGATCTTTCCCTCGCAGTTAAAACCATTATTTAATTTCAAATAAGCAATAAAACCGAAATAATCATACACGACTATCTCTGCCCGTAGCATCTCGTAGCACGCTCGTAGTATGTATTTTTATAATGATTTTTATTACGACACTTATTGCTACGTGCGACATGAGGGCCAGAAGCCTCCATTGTCGCTCGTGACAATAAATAAGACGTAAAATTTTATTTTACAGCGGTAAACGAAAGAAGCTAACGAAATTACATTCAATTACGGGACTCTGCCCGCGCATTCTTCCACCGCAATAAAGACTAAAAGCTATGTTCGTCGCGTAAATTTTTCGGACGTAAAACTCTGTAAAGAACTTAGTGAGATGTAGAGCGACAATAAATGTTTATGGAGGTGGGTCGGCCGAATGTATCACCGTTGCAATGCCGGGATTGTCCCTCGCTCTCTCAATTAAGTTTACGGAGTGAAATAAAAATTCGCGCCGGTAAACTTCATTCGTAGAGTAAACACGAATAGGCAAATTAAGTGAGCAAAATAAGGTTCTCTTAAATTAGGTAACGCCGAAGTGAGGGCGCGCTTGACTCGTTAGAAATGAAACATCTACGCAACGTAATTAAATTTAAATTTTTAACTTTGTGGTAAATTTTCGTAGAGTTTTTCGCAAGTCAGAACATTTTCTCGTCGTCCAGTATTTTTCTACCTTCTTGCTTGATTACAAACTCTCGTGGATGTTTTTAATTATCTCGAGTATCTGGGAATAGAACTTATTACCTACATTGTTTCTTTATTACCCGGATTTTTATTTAATCTTTCGTTAAGCTAGTAAGCGAATTGAGTAAACATCTTGAATGATATATTCTTGTTAAAAATAGTTATAGCGATAACTATTTTTAACAAGAATAAATTATTTAAAAATTTAGGAATAAATCATTTAAATGCTATCTTTGCTATTTTAATAATTAACGCCACCTTTTACGTATTTTTTGCAACTAGTAATCTTTTATATTACATGTTACTAATATGTAATATAAAAGATTTACCACTTAGCAACATTATTCTTATTTAGGTGCAAATATTTTTAAAAATATATACTAAGTGCATTAAAATATATCCAACAAGCTTTTTTCCGCGGTTCCGCCCGCTTGAGTCATATACCACAGTAAGAAGTATTGTAATCCTTGGTTTTAATTCAGATTATAATCTATTTGTGTGCCAAATTCCAGCGAAATCCAACCAGTAGTTCTGTGGAAAAAGGTAACAAACACAAAAACATACTCAGAAACATTTATAATATTAGTAAGAAGACAAGATGTCACTAACAACGAAGATATGCTATACGTACCACTACATAAAATAATGCAACATCAACTACATAAAGTCTACAATACGATAGTAATATAACACACCGACACATCCTCATCGCACATCTGTTGCAAACATAACTGCGTTCACAAATTCCTAATTATCTCGCCTCAGCATCGACACATAAAAGCCGACAACTTAATTCGCGATCACATAATTCACATTTCTCTCGGTGGCCGAAATTTCCCACTAACGCAGCCAATTTTCTTACCTTTGACAAAATCACGGCTGCTCTCTTGCCTATTACGTAACATTACCCAAAGGACCGAGGAACACAACTCCTTAACATGTGTCCCAGGTGTTTATGAGCTTTGGATCGTATTTTAATGAATGTTAAAGCCTATTTTGCGACGTGCTCTGTGACGGGAAAAGACGATCCGTAAGAAGACGAAGACGATCCATAAGGCACTCTGTGAAGATGGCGTTAGGCCCATAATAGGCCCTTACGCGGTAACCGCATATGTTCGTGCCTGCGGTTCCCGCTCCGGAGTCGGGACGAGCGAGCAAATTAGAAAATCTTTTAGGGAATAATTTAAGAAGCGGTGGCGGAGTTAACTTTGTTTTACGTCTCTGAACGAAGTCTATAGGGCGATCAAAGCTGAATGCTCGTTTTAAGTCGTTTAATTTGTAGGTGCAGTGGAGTTGTCTGTTTTACTTTTGGAATTGTATCTCATAAAGGTAGAAGTCTTCTTGGTTTAACTCCCGAAGCACTACTGCCATACGAATTTCTGCCTAATAAAGCAGTATTATGCATTGCTGTTCTGTCTGAATGGTGTAATAAGGAAGATATATTTATCCAAAGTTTTAATAAAATCAACAGGGGTAGTAATGTATCTGAGACTAACCTTAGGTAAGATATTGTCTGGGATTCTTTACAGATGTCTATGGGCGGCAGTGGCCACTAACTACCAGGTAGACTGCATTCACGTTTGCTACTTCCATATTATATAAAAAATAATCCGTCAAGTGCGAGTCGGACTCGCATGCGAAGGGTTCCGTAGCATTATCATTGACAAACGTTGAAGAGAAAATATAGCTCCATTGTAAAGAAGTCGGTTAAAAATAAAAATAAAGTTGAACAGCTTTCCAACTACCAACATAAGTTTGTTTTTCAAAGTGTTTGTATGTATTACAAAGTTATGTTATGCGGTTTTTGTGCTATATCACAAAAACTGTCAAATCAATTTTCGTTGAAAGTTTTCTTTGACTACTACAACATATGTTTTATCCAGATTTTTGACTGTCTTAGTTTAAAAATTAGACGGGGGGTACACACATTTTACCGCTTTAACGTACCTCCGTAACGTACGTAACGTACCTTTGAAAACGGTTCTTATACATACGTTAAACTTAAGAAAAAAAAAATTAGAATTTAACATCGTCCTGTGTAGTCGCGTGAGTTTGTCAGCTCTGCGGGCCGCAGCGTTTCCGCCGCCGGCCATTCTCCTTTCTTTGTCTTAAACAACGCCCCAAACATATTTAATTAAGCTTCGCTACCAACTTGTATGCACGTAAATACGTAAACTTGAGCTTTGTTCGGGACTTAAGCGGATTCCGCGTAATGGATATCGCAATTCTAATTAGGATTTTAATGAGCGAGATACTTGTATTCTATTGAAATTTTGAGGTAAACGAGAAAAAGGAGTAAATTTTAAGAGTTTATAACACCTTCTTTTTCGTTCCTGTCATACGAGAACTAAATGTGTCAATGAATAAAAACACTATAATAATAATAATAATAATAATAATATACTGTATTGTACCCAAAAAAAAAAACAGAGAAATCATACAATGAAAATTTACAAATACAAATATGTTTACAATTACAATACATGTCCTTACTATCACCAACACACATTAAACCACGTCGACTATGGCTAAATGCCACTCTAGACAAGCATTCATTTTTTTTATAAAATTGAAGTAGCAAACAAGCCTGCATTCTACTTGGTGGTAAGCGGTGATTGGCATCTATAACCAATTACATTTATAAAAGAGGGTCTATACCTGAACCCAATCACAGACGCGTTAGCACTACTGTGAAGCAATATGATAGCCTCAAATAAGTCAACCAATATACCCTTCCACCGAAACTGAAGAATTGCTTGACGCTAGAAATGGAACCCCGATACTTCGCCCATGCAACCACCAAACCACCATATTCCAAGCTCCTAACTTACAATCGCCTAATAAATAAATAAATGGATGAAAATGCTGAATTTAAAAACAGTTTTATTTTAATTTAATAGAAACAGAAATTCATTTAAATTTACTTTAAAAGTAGAACCTACACAATTAAAGAAAAAATACATGTCGAGATTTCCTTGAACGGTAAAGTTTCTTACATGTACAAAGTTACGTGTATCAAGACGATATCCAAACATTATCAATAAAGGCGAAACTCTGAAGTTTCTTACTCCCGATCATATTCTCGTATTTTTCTTGGTTAAAACATGAAGCGTAAACGGCAAATGTATTCCATAAATCGCGATACACTTACAAATTTTGAACAAGACGGCCTAAGAAAAATACTTACTTAGGAGTTCGTAGAAAGTTTGAACGATTAACAAATGTGCTAACAATCGAGCGTAACGTTTCAAATTAATAAAGTTGTACAGCGGGTAATCTCGAGAATATTGTAGCAAAAGTGTAGCGTATCAGGAAAACGGTAACCATCCGGTGTCCTACTAAAATATTGACACAAATCCCTTAACTTATAAAATCGTGCTTCCGTCCCCGATGTTGGCAATATGGGATTTCCGTCATTTTGATGTAGGGCCCGGGGCGGCGCGGGAGTGGGCTTGTTTGCGAGGGGACACCTGCTCTGGACTGTTTGCTGATCGATATGAGCCCGCTTTGTGGCGTCGAGACACCCGCTAATGCATTCTCAAGGAATTTGCTCAGTCCACTTTAGTGAAATCCCTCAAAACCCTACTTAGATAAAATGGCTAGTTCTAGCGAGACGTTTCTAGTTGCAATGTGGTGGCAGCGTGAGTAATAATATAGTAACTGATTAATGAGTGCTTCCATTGGCCTATACAAAATTAAAATATTTCATTTTCGTAAATATTTAACTGGAACTAGAGTTCTCTTAGGTAACGGAAATTTTTAATCTATAAAAGTGAGTTAATTAATTAATATAAAAATGTATTTAAAGTGCTGGCTAGTGCAAAAACATAGCAATAAAAGTTACGAACTTAATATCTTGTTAATATATGTTCAATTCAAAATCAAGAAATGAATTCAAAATTAATATAAAATCTATAAAAAATATTTAAAAAGACCGTAAAATTGATAACTAAGTTACATTATTTTCTAGTTTCCAATAAGGAAAATAGGAAACAACTTTCCTAAAATACTTGTTAATAGACAACAACAACACAAGTATAAAATGTAACGAAAAGAAAAAATATATTTTTATTTATTTAATAAACAGTATAACATACAACATATCTACGATATACAAATTATCGTTCAAACAATAGTTATTTTAAAAAAAGCGTCTAACTAAAATTAAAAACAGAGACAAGAAAAAAATCTAAATTCAAAAATAGAACCCCAATAGAATCAAATTCAAAAATATAAGCAATAACCAACAAACGATAGAGCATCAGAGACGCATGAACACAATGCTCTTAATCCGCCATTCGGGAGGGTCTGCGTGGAAATGGAAAAATATTTGTCTGGCATCCAGTCTGTCGAGGGCAGACACCACATAGGCTTATGGGGCTTTGGGGTGCGTTTATAGCTACGTTCACTTTGTTGATATATAAAAAATAATTTCGTTTAAAGAACTCCGAATTCTAAAAATCATTTACTATTTATCTATAGACACTGTATTATTCAAATAATTGGACACGTCTGCTGTAAGTTATTGAAAAGCACTTTGCACTGTAGTGCTAGCCGAATGGTTGCGACTGGCCCCTAAATCGAGGGTCCGAGGTTCGAATCCCAGGCACGCCACCACTGATTCTTCTAAAAGTATGTGCGTATTATAAATTAAATATCTCTGTTTTTACGGTGAAGAAAAATATGGTGGGAAGTTCCTAGAAATGTTATCTAGGAATTTTTCAAAAATAAATTTCTTAAAGGTGCGTTAAGTCTACCAGTTAGCACTGGCCAGCATGGTAGACTACCCATGCCCATGGCACAATAATTTTTGTGTGACAACGATTTTTTAGATGGTCCTGTTAAAATATCAGGCCGAGGCGACCAAAATGCAATTTTATTGAATTTGAAACTATACGCAATTTTGTTTCGAAAGTACACAAATAAGGGTAAAAAAATAATTTATACAGACAAAATCGCCAGATTAACTTGCTGGTCAGATTTTCTTTCAACATTGCCAAGAGCCACTTTCTATACAACGGATTTCAATAAATATTTTATCATAAATAAATTATTTTATCTACAATGTCGTACGCATAGGAAACTTGGCCTTCAATCTGTAAGATATGAGGTCCGAATTACAGACAACTCAGATTTTTAGGTTTTAACAAAGTTCTTAAATGCACTATGTCTACTAATTCTCACTTATGATGACGACAAATGATATACGATAAAATCGAGTGAAGAATTTATAAAAATTAAAAACATCTGATTTAATTCTTGTCCCAGTTAGATAGACAGTTCCAGTTAGAGGTCTATATTATATAAAATGTATTGAAGTATCACATTATATTAAATAATATTTACGAAATCCATCAAACACAAAAATATTTGAGGCATATTTCTAAAATACCAATCTTATTTTACAATGAAAAAGCTATTTTAAGAATGTTTTCGGGGAGCTTTTGTTACTGGTAAGAGCTTTGTAGCTTTCAAGTGAACGCAGTCGGTCCACTTTGCAACTTTTCAAATATCTGAGAGCAAACTACTAGTCCTTATGAAGGCATTATGCAAACAGCGAGATCATATTATTATTGGGGTATAATAACACCTCTTGACGTGTGGTGCAACTGTAAGAAATTCAAAATAGTTGTTTAAACATATAATGTTATTTAAGTTAGTAAAACTTCAGTAAGCACTTAAATAGTCGAATGAATATTAATTCTGTTGGATCAATGTACCGAATATTTCATGATATATGTTAAAATCATATAAATAGGTTAAAATTTATGTAAATTATCGTTTCAAAATTTGAGTTTCAGAAAAAAAACGAATTTTCAGAACAGTTATCATGTTTGATTAATTTTCTTGTTGTCATTGGTACTACATTATTTATTATATTCTTATTGATAATGCATACAGGTTTATAATTTTTACAGTGATAGTACATAAATATTTGTCTATTAATACTATTTTTGTGACCAATACACTAACTTGCAAACGCACAAAAGTTAACATGATCTTTTGCCCGCTACCGCTTATGCCCGGTGCCTGTTAGTAGACGGCACTCTACCGCAGACTGCGGCGTTTTAATGCTCCTTTTATACCGTGTTCCCAGATTGAGTCTCCGCCGACCGGCATTTAAGCCAGATTGCTTTACACTCATCAATTCCGCTTTAATAGAGCCGTTGCCTTATATTTAATGACCGGGCAAATACGGTAGACGGATTTTTAAACACCTGTCTTAGCTTAAATGGCTGTGCCTTTGGGAAATAGGTGTCTTAAAATTTAAAGTGCAGGGATTCTAATAGTCAATTTAATCAGGAGAATTTAAACAATGCACTACTATGCATATGCAATCTATATCTAAGTATATGCAAACTATGCATATACTTAGAATTTAAGATAGAAGATAATAAGAATCTGATTTATTAAGTAGCTTCGTGTATTAAAAATATCCCTATTCATTCTATTAAAATTTTACACGTAAGCAACTTAGCTATGCTATGGAAAATAAGAAGCCGTGCGTATGCCCAAGCTTTAAATCTACATAGCATTGCTACTATTTAAAATAACAAAAATATGATAACTGGCTCACCTATCTCAAGAATCGTCCCATAAAGCACTCCACGTAGAACTCAAATAAACTTACACGAAACAAAAATCGAGAAGGAAAGTTGGACTTGTTACGGTGAAGTAATAAATGTTTCCTAAGGATATCCAGTGTGCGGTGACACTAAACTTGGGCATAAAGCGAGCGTGCAATATCGAGTTAGCGCTGGTGGTCTACTCTGTACGCAATCCGAAGTTTCGTCCAAAATTTCGTCGAATTTTTTGCCAGTTTCGAACGTTTCTACAGATTTTCAGATAATTTTTTTAACGTTTACTTCAAGCTTTAATCGCTTTGCGGTTCAAGCGCCACATCAGAGCGTTAAAAAGAAATATAGTTTTTTGATCTTATAAGGCTACAAAGTAAAGCTACTTTTGGTGATTAGTGATTTAGGAGTGCGAAGTAAATGTTTCTTGTCGGAGCGGTCAACACTCGTATTTAGTCGCGTACAGTATATTTTGCTGTTGTAACGCAATTTCGTAGCTTTATCAGATGAAACACATACATTTTTAAAAATCAACGCTCACACTTGCAGCGCCAAGCAAGTAACGCTTGCAGTCCCTGTACAAAGTCGTTTGACACTTTAAAATGATTTATAAAGCCATTTCAAATTCTTTTAAGCCTCTCTAAAAATAATTTAGTAGTTTCATATATAGTTAACGACTATGTTATTTTGGGACGAATCTGAAATATCCTTGACGAATGTACAGAATAGACCTCTAGCACTACTAGACTACCGACCGCCGACTTCCACGTAAACAACTTAAATCTTGACGCTTCGCTCAAATAAACTTGCCTTTTCGAAGTTTCAGCGGGTTTGAGGGAAATTTGATACGAAATTTTATAAAGTTTGTTAAATCTCTCCACGAAACGTGCTACCGTACCTATCTGTAAAGTTTAAGTAATATGAATTGATAAATAAATAATACCAAAATATTATGTGTTCGTAGCAATAGTATTTCAACAATTTCTGTAACAATAATGATATAATTATCCAATATATTTAAATTATATTTATATTATATTAAATGTGATAGAAGCAACACTGATCTCTGTCTAAAAAAACAGTGTTATGCGCTGTCGTGGCCTGGTTTGAAAGATGTAGTCATGGAGTCATACTTATCCGAGGGGCCAACTTCTATGGACGTCCATGGGCGGTAGTCTTCGATCAAATATTTGATCGAAGGCTATTTACTAGGTAGTAGCTATTTACTAATTAATTATGTCATAGCGATAATAATAAGGTTTACATTATCTTGATAGCTATATTAAGGTTCATGTTTGGTAAACAAAACTTCAAGGCAGCCATACTGTCAGTTAGACGCATTTTAGAGAATAACTCGTTAAAATCCAGAAGTTAAAACACTTAAAACGAAAATCACACGACTTAAAATAGGCAAGTGTGCTGATTAAACCCGTAACTCAGCAAATAGTTTCCGTCAATTTATATTTTATCTTTTGCTAGAATACATAGTACGTAATGATCCGCGTGGCGTGGTACCTAAAACAAACATAAACACTTGTTTTTCATTTTCGTTTAACAAAATATAGTCGTAAATTGCGACTTACGACAAACTTTAACATAGAAACGCTTCAAAAATATTCCATTGGAACATTTTTATTAAGTACCGGCAATATTTCTTCATAATCCGCCTAAAAGTTATTACAATGAAATACTTTAGTAACTCGATGGCTTGTTATATTGAATAGGGTATCGGACCCAACTTCTGAAAAACGTTTCGAACGGCAATTACATTCAAACTGATAAAAGGAGCCACCTGTTGGTTCCTTTGCAAAGCGGATAAATGTTCTCGAAAAAGATTTTATTGGTAGAACGTTGCGACAGATGTTTTGTGGATTTGCCTCCGAGTTGGAAAGTTAGAGACGGTTTACGCTGTTTCGTATATTTAAGCCTTAGAGCTTATTCTCGCTTACTTTCTTCGGCCAGTGCGACTTTGGAGCCGTAGAACAGTTGTAGTGGTAAGTGTTTATGGGTTTTTATAACGTTAAGTTGTATTTATTTACTTTTATACTTATTTTACTCTGTTTTTAGTTGTTACTATGTGTATTCTCAAGCAATAATACCTTAATATTTATAATATCGTATAAGTTATATTAGTTACCTTCAACAGTGGTCTTGATGGTTGTATATTATATACATATGTGTAATAAGTGATATAGATAAATTTTATCTTCTGCACTCCTTCTGTACACAAAATCTCACATTTCTTCACACGCGTAGTGTTGCAGTAAAGAGGATCATAAGTCATATGGAGAAGTATATATAGATAAGTGAAGAATTTATATAATTATATAATAACAAGAAAAACAGGGACTCATTTCGCATTGCAGCAGCGTGATGAAGGACACGCTAGGCCTCGTTCAGTTATGCAGAGGCCAGCGGCCAGAGGCCCAGTACTGGAGTAATATATGGGTTACAGTTACAAATATCTAAGTTTTAACACCCAATGGCTTAGCTGTGGAAGCGTGGAGGAAAAGTTGTAACGCCTTTCTACGCAGGCTTTTTTATCACATTGAAGTAGCAAACGGGCAAGCAGTTCATCTGATATTAAGTGATTACAGTCGCTCATGGATATTTGTAAGCAACTTCGAGTTTTAACTTAACCAAAGTTGATCAGATGCGTTGCTATTCCCGAGGACTGAGATGGTCGCCTCTTAGGTATAATTATGTTTACATGTAGCCGACAACCACACTCTTCAAACGAAAGGCAATAACTCCTTCAT
>DWNE01006130.1:0-13324 GCA_018249875.1 Cecropterus toxeus | reverse complement strand
AAATAAGTGTGGCGGTGTTACATCCCCGGTCGAACTACACTGGTTTTATCTCTGGTAAACGTAGACAACTTCAGGTTAATCTTATGTGAGGTGGATTTCAGACGTGAAAAAATGGCAGTGGCCACTTACCATCAGGAGTTCGTCGTTTGCTATTTCTATATCTATATTATAAATAAAACGCCATACCTTGAAGGTCTTCTCCTTGCCATGCACGGTCTTTTCCTTCGCCGGTAGAACGGTGGAGTCGAGATGGTGCGCCGGCTGAGAGATCTGATGGCCGTGGCCGTGGAGACCTGATGTCATCTGGAATTTCAATTATAGAACACTTTATATATAAATGCAAATTTATATTTTACTTTATAAATACTAATAATACACAGATTAATTAACGTAAATAGCTGTTATAGTTAAAAAAACCGTAACGACATTTCCGACCATCTTCAGGCACAAAAAACACATTTAATCTTAAGTCTAATTAATTAATATATTTTTTTTGTTTTGTTTTTTTTTTTCTTTTCATAAACGTTTTCTACACTAATAGCCCCAAAATACATAATAATTAAAACAAATTACAATAAGAGACGCATTCTAGTAAATCCATAATATATGTACATGCTTACAAAAACCAAAAAATGCGACCCGTTGGAATAAGAGGACCAAAAATATAATCAGCCATCATTAGTGGTACTTTGGAAAGTTTAGTAGTTTTCAGTTTCTTCTGATTGACTCCACTTACTGATTTATTTCTGTGAAGAATTATGAAAAACCAAAGAGGAAGTGGTAGGTACTAGTACAGATAGGGCGTCCATAACTTAAATGCTATAAATAACAGCAAAAAAAATTAAGTCTATTTTTGTCTTACCCACAAACGTTGAAACAATAATGCGCCTGTACTCCCCAAGGTAACATTTAATACGACGATAATCATCTTAAATCACTTAAATTAACACGTAGTACCTTTTTTGTTACAAATATCAACCAATTGTATTAAATATTGATCGAAGTTTGTACTTTGCCGGTTCTAAACGAAGTGTTAGATGGAAGTTTCCTTAGTACTGCACTTAGTAATGTCCATACCATTTTTGTATATAATTTTCCTATATGTAGAAACGTGACTTGAGAAACGACTACCGTATATTAGTAATGGTTTTTTGCAAATTGCACAAATTAGAACACAAGTGTGAATAACAAATAAATACTACGAAAGTATCGAATAAAATTAAAAAAAGTAATTGCAAGTAATGTCTTTCTTCCTCCAAAAGTACATACCTCATATTTACTTTCAATTCCCAAAAGAATCAATCACATCATAACAACAAATACAACCATGTCTCTCCAAATAATGAACATTTAAACACAGTACATTTAAAGGAAAATTAAGAGGATAAACCGCCTGAGATAATCCTAAAATAATATTTTGTTGAACACGAGTTTAGTAACTAGATATAATACATAACATACCCAAACATTCCATTAACCACCATCACTTCGCTTATCATTCGATGTTGTTACAAAATATCGAGGAAAAAAACAAAGCTCGCAAAAGATAGTCCTAAATCGAGCACCGTTCCACTGTCACTGGCCCATTCATAACACACTGCGATAAAAGTTCAGAAACGCATGCAAGGCGTAAGGTCAATTTCTCACAAGGCAACAAAACGTCCCTAAAACTCTCTCGACACAACACTACGAATGGAAAATACTTATTTTTTACATAACGCACTTTGCACACGTCCATGTTGCTAGATAACTTTGTGAAAACAAATAAGATTTTTAACATCACAATGACAAGGTCACGATATTTTGTACGCGGAGCGCAATTGAACATTAAACACGGAAAACACTAGACGTAACACGCAGTAGATATTATGTAGATAAAGTTTAGTTGCGCACTTTTGAATAATCACACACAAGTTATCATAGTAGGTACACGCTTAAATTATATATACAATACAATACTTTACAGACAATATCATGGGCACAAGTAATAATTAATGATATAATCAATACATCATATTTACATATTTTAACACACTCAAATATTTAACAGGGGGCTTTCAAACGCTTAATACGAAACTAGCTAACAAATTCACTAAAACTGTTCAACACGACTTAAACAAGCAACAACTAAACCGTTTCATAGCCGCGGCGTTCAAAACGCTCCATTCGAAAGTAGATGAGAAATAGAAACGGAGCATTACGGATAACGAGCCGATGGGTATGACGCCGCAATCTTTACTGGGAAAGGATTTTGATAAGGCGTCAGACTTATCGGCCGCCATGTGATGTAACGGCATACCGCGGCGCTGACGGAAGGTCACGGTACCATCAATTACGTGTTATGTTTAACATAATTAGATGTTATCTATGTTTAAAAACTAAGGAATACAACCTTGATACGGTTAAGGTAAAGATCTCTATCAGTTACGGGCGATTCGATAATACACAAGATTTAATGCATGTTTGTCTCTGTAAGTGATTATGAAATAATCATACAATATTTCGTTGCCCCTTTTCCGCAACAAACGACCAAGAGGTGGTAGAATGAGGTTCGAAAATAATTCTATAAACGATCTAATCTTAATAAAATATTTTTATTTTAGTTCGAAATGAAGTAGACGAATTGACAAAATGTTATTTAATAAATAACATTGAATGTAATATAATTATTGTGTACTTTTCCCGTACTAACGTTATAAACGTGGAAGAACTCTGTAGTTTGACTCTAAGTTGCATAAATCTTAAAAATAATCTTCATAATACTGCAAATCTTAGGAAACAAAATATAAGAAACATATTAATGTTTCAACATTATGTACATTAGTACATAATCTTCATGTAAAGTACAAAATGAGAGATAATTTACGAGTTGCGTCCAAAGTCTTCATCAATTCGGAACTTCAGAAGTCCAGACATCTTAAATTCATATCTGTCAGATAGCGTAAACAATTTATATGCGATATATCATCTGCATGACTGAAGTGCTGACGACTTGGACCGATGGAGATATATAAAGAAATATGAAATACTAGCTTATTCCCGTGGTTCCGCCCGCTTCGGGTACTTTTAGCACGGTAATGTATGTACCCCATGTGTTAATCTATATCATAAATTATCAATGTGCTTTCACCGAAAGCCGTTTAGTAATTTTATGTGAAAGAGTTACAACCACACATACATCCTCAAAGTTTTTGCGTTTATACTATTAGTAAGATCTAGTTAAAAAAAGAAACTTGAGAAATATTTATAAAAATATCGTCAATATTTATTATGGAACAAAACGTAGGAGTTTTATGGAAAAGTTGATGAAACAATCCCAAAGCATTCTTAAGCATCTTTTGCGTCTGATGATTGCTAAAAATCAAAAACCGAATACATTTTGGGATACTTTTTTACATTTTAAAAACAGTCTGGTTTACCCGGATTTTTTTTTGAAAATTAGTTACATAAAATGTCCGACAGAGCTATGACTTACCTAAAGCAGAAATTTATGTTTTTTTATAAGAAAATAAGAAGGAGAAGAATAGAAGAGCGTCCCTCTCCCAAAATACTTGTAAAAGTTATCTTATAAATCAATGCAATCGTTTATACTTAGAAAACGTAAGAAACGCCAAATAAAATCCAGTAAGAAAACGTTTTATAAACATGGGATACACAAAGATTTATTAGATTGTAAAAATACTTGGAACTCAAAAGTAATAACTGTATATCGATAAAGCTGAAGCAACTGCTTCGAGCAAATCATTACATGCGACGCTCATATAAATAAATCCAGATCAAGATAGTGGGCAGTCTTCGAGTATTTTACTGCTCGTAAAGATCAATCCAGACGTTCTGTGCGCTTTTTTTTCTATCTAGACATTTTATTGAAACTTGCACGACGTTAGAACGGCCAACTGTAATGGCTAAGGAATTTTTGTGTTTGCACTTGCATCTGGAGCTGAACTTAGACAGGAGACTGTGATAGAACGCATCGCTGCTTTGCAGGAATAATAACACAATACAAAAATAAAATTATATAAGAGCGCCAAATTTTCAAGTCTAATAATATAATATAGTGAGGATAAAACAATAACTAAAAAGTAATGAAGTTTCGAATTGTTCGGCTATTCGCGCAAAGCGACATGTGATTCCAACACGTGATTATTATAATTAAAAAGATATCAATCATAAATACTTACTTAGATATTTTTTGGGTTAAAAATGTTATAAAACTCATTGCGCGTAAAATAGGCCTCTTTCACATCCATATAAATAATGCCGATTAAGGGAATCTAAATGTTCTATGGAAATCTATAAATATATATGTTGTAAAATTAATATAAATATATATTTTGTATAGGTACACTAGTGTATATAATTTGTATGTCCGGAATTTTTAATTATCTTTATATAATATCTATATTTTTCAAACAAACCTTTAACTTACTTAATCTATCGTTAATTCTAAACTAAGCAGGATTTCTATGAAATCCATAGAAGTTGTAACACGTCTGTTGAAGAGACATAATGTAACGTAGATTATGAGAAGCGTGGCTGCCCTAACATACATCAAACCACAACAAGGAGAACGAAAACACCGTCCTTATAAGGCCACGCGCGGCGGTTATGACGCTATAATCCAACCACAAAACCACTGACATTCTGAATATTTAAAGAAAACTAATGTTTTAGTTTTACTATGATTAATCTATGATGATTTTGAATAGCAACATTCATAATCTTCCCGTAGATTTTTTTATCAGATGAAGTAGTAAACGAGCATGCAGTCCACCTGATGGCTAATGATTACTGCCGCCCATGGACTTCTGTAGGTAACTTTATATAGATCAAGGATGCTATTTGAAGTCAATCACAGATGCGTTGCTACTCCCGAGGAGTTAGATGGTTGCCTCATATATAAGTGAGCCGGCAACCAGACTCTTCCACCGAAACGCTCGTTTTAGGCTTTCATTCGCCAAATTAGTGGTGCACGCCTGGGCTTCAAATCTGGCCTTAACTGAGAAGACGACTTCCAACCATTGGACTATCAATACTCTATGTGGTCAAAATAGCAATATCGAAAATTGCGTCACAACCAATATTCAGACAACATATTTTAACGGTTAATTATATTATGTTAATCGTGCGGTTTACCACATTAAGACTTGCAAGACAAAGATTACTAAAAATTCAGAGAATTGTCATCTCGGCAAATATAAATACAATTTTCTTAACAACCTAAACACCGTACAATACGTTTACTTACAATAAGCAACAACTGTATTATATGCACATATATAACAATATACCACATATAATATTTGCTTACGAGCGCTTACTTTAATAATTTTCCAATTTCGAGATTAGCGCGTTTAACCAAACAAACTACTGTTTTATAGTATTAAGTATAGAAGTATAGATAATTTAAATAGAAGGTATTTATTTGAAATTATATTCCTGTGGATTTTTAAATGACACCTTCATGTATACTTGTACCATTTCCATCCAATAGGTATTGCTCACAAAAGTTTTTAGGAATAGATAATCCAACCCCACAAAATCAGATGGCATTTACCGTCCATGGACATCTAATCAACCCCACATAAGATTAGTTTTAATCGAAGTTGGCCACAGATGTGTTACTGAGGACTAAGTTTGAACGCATTGGATAATTATGTCTCGATAAAGTATATATATAAATCGTGTAAAAATCCGCTGCATAATTTAGAAGTAGGCCGCGAACCACACAGATAAAGTAGAGCGACATTGTTTAATAAACTGTAAAGATACTTCCGAAAAGTTAAGTTCATTTAAAAAACTTGTGAAAAGTTAATAGACAGGACATGGTGACCAAAATTGCAATTATTTTTAAACGACATCGAAAAGGAGGTGGTTATACGTTCGACTGTATGTATTTTTTTATATATGTTCACCGATTTTTCCGACGTTTCTGGACCGATTTTCAAAATTATTTTTTTGATATTGAGTACATAAGGAGACACAGCCCAAATCTACAACACCGTTTTTCTTTTAGCAATCGAGCTAAAAATAGAGCTCTGCTGATGGTTCATTGGAAAAATAGTGTTCATCGGATAATTGGTTGGTTGGATTAGTATTAGCTGGATAGGAACATTACGGAAGTGATACAGGAACTCCGTAACAGTACATGATAGATATTAATTGAGAACTTCTTCTACGATTACTTTGACTTGACTCCATTTAGTTGGTAAGTAGGATGATGATAAATGAGAAGAAAAGATTGTAGACTGACATAAAAAAGTTAAAATGGTTCAAGAACATATTTAGCTTAATTTATAATGTCATCTTCCTGTTGGTGTTATCGATTTCGCAAATATAATAAAAGAACAAATATTTAAGAAACTTGCCTCTAACTTGAACTTGTAGTCATTACTCTAAATTTCAAGGTATTGTTGTTTTTTAGATTTTTATGACTGTAGATAATGTTATTTATCAATTGCATTTTCTGAAATTAGTGGTCTTTATGAAATTTTGGAATGAATATACACAGACTTACTCGCCGTTTATTATATATCAGTCTTAAACCTCATTATTTTTCAGATTGACGTTTTATTCTTAATGAATGAATATAACAATATAATATTTTAGAGAGTTGCAAACGCGGGCAAAGGTTTCATTACTATGTAACAGCGAGAGGAACTCGGTATCTTATTAAAAGTACATCTCGAAATCCCAAAACTTGGCCAAGGTTTCTGACGCCACCACGGCGAAGACAAACATTGATATAAAATTGAAAAAACATTAGCACAGATTACCACTCACCAGAGATACGCCATTTGACTCTAAGATTTCCTTAATCAAGCTCTAACTGACCGGTCCACGTAACTGCACACTATGATGATTCTATTAAACTGTTGACAATTTGCATTGCGGTACCTTTTAATGCATTAGACGAAGATTAAGCCGACAAAGTTTATTTTTAGCGCGATACTTAAGGCAGCCACTGACAAAAATAAGAATATATGCGATTCTGACTTAGAACTAATGTTACCGCTTTGGATCGGAATTTTATTCGATAGCCGATTTCGCGAATGTATTCCCAGCTACATAATATAATAAAGGACTGTAGTGGAGAGACGGGGTCTTCGAATGTATGATCAAAGGACCGCTTCAACTAGGTGACCCATGTAGGGAGCCCATTAGTAAAATACAGCCAGGACGAAGACTTATATCAATTTATTATTTCATGTATTATACATCCAATTCTCGTGTTAAAGTGCCATTTTTTTAAATCAGATCGAAGTAGCAAACGAGTATGCAGTCCACCTGATGGTAAGTGGTTACTGCCGCCCATGGACATCAATAAGCAACTTCATATATGGGTTCTATCTGAAGTGAATCACAAATGCGTTGCTACTCCCGAGGACTGAGATAATCGCCTCATATATAAGAGAGCTGGCAAACGGTCGAAGGGTGTGGATGCCGGCTATGAGGCGACCATCCTAGTCCCAAAGAGTAGCAACGGATGTGTGATTGATTTTAGATAGAACCCCTGTTCCATATCAAGTTCCTTACAGATGTCCATGTTAGTTACCACTAACCATCAGTTGGACTGCGTGCTCGTTTGCTACTCGTGATAAAAAAAGACAGTAATGCATTGGTCACCCTACACATGTCTCAATTGACCTCAAGTGTCCAAGTGTCGTACACCCACACATCAGGAGTGATGTACGTACTTCCTCGGATGGAACCTTTGTCATCATTGTATATGCCAATCTTGGTGCACGATAGGTGCGCAATTGGTTTGTTTTTGTGACACAGAGGTCAACACTTGAGGTCAAATGCTATGATTTTTGAAGTGGTAACACTTGTAACATTATGCAATAGAGGCAAATGAAGTAGTCTTTAATACTGTTTCATTGTGACCATCATGGTCCGCATGTAAATAGCTCGAAATATCGACAAAAAGAAGTAAAAAAAATAAAAAAATAGAAACCGAACTCTCCGGCAATGTCACCCAAAAAGCAAAAAAATAATTTAAATATATATTATGTTGGTTTCTTCCATACACAGTACATAGTGCATAGTCCCGAAGTCGGCGCTCGACCTATTTCGTTAGATTACAACGACAAATCTATGCCCTACAAGTGGACGAAATTCTATCCACAACTTTCGATGTATCAAAAAATACAGATAAATTGACAACCTCCCCGTTTTTTGAAGTCGGTTAAAAACTGCATATCGTGAGTACCCTTAACGTATTAAAATGTATCAATTCCGCGATAATATTAGTCTAAAAGGTATTCTCTGCGTGTGGTGATGATCCTAAATAGTACCATTCCCTCTCTTCTCGTGGATGTCGTAGGAGGTGCCTAAGGGACAAATTCCAGGAGATAGGCAGGAACGTCCTCCTTTGTAACATGAACACTAACTGCGGTCACATGCACGCATGCTAGAGGCGATGACTTTCGGCAGAATCCCCCAATAGGTCCTATGTCCAGCAGTAGACTTCAAAAGACTGATGGAGATAAGTATCCAGATTATGTTTTTTCAAAAATTAATTTAAAACAAAATTCCTGTTTTTTTTTTCGTTTCATGAGAGAATGTAAACTATATCGTCGAAACAACTTGATGCAAAGTATTAATTAATTTCATAAAACATATTTTACACAATAAAGAAATTTTGTATTACATCATGTTTCTCTATATATTTAATGAAATGAAACTACAAATAGGAAAAGTTCCTAACTGCTACTTTACATGTATTTAAGCAATTAAATTTAAGTCTATTTTTATGCTCAAGCTTAGGAACCAAGTTCAACACGCAGTTACAGACAGAATTGTAAATGATAGATTTAATTGTAGTAATAAACAGACATAAAGTCAACATTTTCCAAAAGCAAGTAACCTGACTATGTAAAATTAGTTATGCGTCAAAAAAGGCCATGTAACAGACTGCGTTAGAAGGAGGGTAATGTTTTTCGAGCGTGTGCATGTATGTCCATTCCTTTGTCACGCGCTACAGCCCAAACGGCTTGACGGATTGTGACATAATCACAAATCTTTAATAGGCGGTTTTTGTATTAATATTTTCAACAATGTTGCTTGATTACATAACATTCGCTAGAAAAGTATAATTTGTTTGATTATTCAATAGAGTGCGGTGGTCAAGGACTGTTTTCGAAATTAATGTCCCATTGCTGAGCTTGTCTTCTCACAGGCCAAAGGTTAATACCACGGTACACCATAGAGCAGTTATGTAAGCAGATTAATCACATAGCACATTAGCTAAATAGCTACATAGTAAAGTTATTGTGATCGTCAACTCATTATTGTCCCACTGCTGGGTGCACGTCTCCTCATAGAATGAGAGAGCCAAATTCAAATTGGTAGACTTTCTCAAGTGTGTAGGTATTCATAAAGCCGTAATTAATTTTCATTTTTTTTAAATAAATCACAGGTTGTTTGTGTGTGTCTATGTGTACGAATCCGAATTCGAACCTCGGTCCCTCGATCGAGGCCGAGTTTTATCCAATGCATTCACTGCTATTGTGAGGCCGATATCGTTAACTCTAAAAATAAAAAAGTACAACAAAACCTCACCTGTCCATATCGCGATGACGCCAGATGCACGTTGCGGTTCTTGAGCGAGAAGTCTGGTCGCTTTCCGAGGCCGTAGCTGCTCTTGTTCTGAGAGATGAACTTCTTTGGTCTGTCCAACCGCTCCGTCGAGCCGGAATCCTCCTCATCCCGCTTGGAGGTCGACGGGATCCCGCGGTACGCCCCCCGAGTCCCCCTGATCGTCTTCTCCGGACTCTTGTCCTGTTTCCGCGTAATAAGGTTGTCCTTCCTCTGCTTGGTGCTCCGCAAAGACACATTGGAAGCCATATTGTCCATATTGCTCCATCAAAGACTACACTCGAACCCCCCCTCTCAACAGTGCGTCCTAGCTTCAACGTTCATTCCGTAATCTCGAAGCTATACTCAACCTTATACAATTAATTTCTCTCAATCTCAATGCGGCATGAACAAAACATCTTCGGCGTTTCAATCTATATAATGAATGATTATAAAATGATAATGGGCTATAAGCTATAAAATTAATAACAATAAATAAATAACTAATTCCGTCTTTTTATTCTCTCTCTCAATGTTGGCATCCTTTTTCAGCGACCGCCCAAACGTTCCCTATTCTAACAAAAAATATATAAATCTAATGTGTAAACAGTCTTCAGGAAGATTTTGGAAAGTTATTGCAGGATTGGGTTATTTACTGATGTTATCTGAAACAAACAAAAATATATATTAGTAACAATTCTATTCGAAGAAATTTAAGAGATACTTTGAAACATTATGTAAAATTTCACTTTATGAAGGTTTGAACGTACATAATGTTCAAATATAATTTCCCTGTTGTTTAAATTTGCACGGTGTTGCAGGAGAAGTTGCCTACAATAGTAAGCATCAAGTCTTATGGGAAAAAAGAACTAATGATACAAATAGGCGATGGATTGACCGCTTTTAATATAATAGCAAGAAGTTGTAAACGAGCATACATTTCTACTGATGTTAAGTAAGTGGCCATGGACGTCTGTAATCAACCCCAGAGTCTTACCTGAGGTTAGCCACGCAAGAGATGCCTTGCTTCCCCTAAAGACTAAGATTCAACGCCGCGGATAAATATGCCACGCTTATTACGCAGAAATAAGTGTACCAATGGTGCTTCCGGAGTCGAAACCACAGAGAGTTCTTTCACCGTTAAAAAGGATGGAACTATATAAAGATGTCATAAACCTCCTTAAATATGAACAGATGGAAAAGCTAAATTTCTTCTGTTCTCAGTTGTGGTCGTGTTTCGATCCGGTGGTAGAGTAAGAAAAAAATGTTGTAGCTGACAATTTTTAAGTGCCCCCGTGGGCCTATGCAAAAAAAGACATTTAATTTCACTTCAAAGCTGTAAAATAAATACTTTTCTCTCAAATATTCTATCAATCTGAAATAGATAGTGCCGCAAAATCGTGCCGTGCTTACAATTAGTCTAATAGAATTGTATTAGAATAATTGCAATACAATTGTATTAGAATAACTGCAATCATGCAATGAGTCACCGGTGCCATTGCACAAGAAACATTTATAGTAAAAGCAAATTAAACTGTCAAAGTTCATTTATATTATAATCAATGTCTATTATTGTTTGCAACGCCGTGACATATCAACCGTTAATCGTCGCTGATAAGGCGGACTCGTGTAAATTGAACTTTTTAATTAAGAAAAATCCTCTTATCTTCGGTCATTTGAACCTTTAAGCTAAGTCAGTTGCTATAAAAACTCCATGCTAATCATAAAAACATGGGATTCTAATCATGCACTACCGAAGTAAATGCTCTTCTCTTAAAACAACAAGTACTACAATACTGGTAAATACTCCCCTATTAAGTACTCTCAGTTTTAAGATGGTTGAGGTATGGAAACAAGTGAGCAAGTTGAAAAAGTTATTCAGCAGTTTTAATATAAAAAGATCGCGACGCTGTGGTAACTGGATTCTGTTTTATGACGTATGCAGATATGACAGACACACACACACACAATGACAACGGCTCAGAACAGAAACAGACAGTTAAAATGAACAGGACTCTTCTGAACGACAAGACCAGTATATTCAATGACAGTTATGACGAAAAACAATAAAAAAGAAAGTGCACTAACACTGACGCATTCATGACATCATACCTAACACAAACAAAGCCAATTAGACACAAAAAATGTATGACTAAAAAAATTAAAACTGATTGAAAGGTGTTCAAGCCAAGGTCCATTGTATATGTATCGAAGCGTGCGTCATCACATCATTGTTAGTTAAGGGCGCTTGTAAACGAACAAAACCCTCTGGTCTTGTGGGCGGAGCTTTAGGCTAAGTCCACGGACGCACGAAGTAGGCTAGGAGCTTAAGGACGTGTTCTAAATTAGTTATATTATTTATTACTATCAGCTATACTGCTTTGCCCTAGTAGTTCTGCGAACGTAGTAGAAAGTGGAAAAGAATTTATGCACTTTAATGTTTCTTTGTGCGACGTGGTCTATTTCCACAATTAGAGGTGGCCTGAAGCATTTTCTATAAAACGTCACCAGTGCAGAATGGTGGAGGATAGCACTAGACCAGGGGTCGGCAACCTTTCGAATCTGAAGAGCCAAAATCACAATTTACAAAATTTCAAAGCATTTAGAGCCACTATATTTTTTTTGCTAACAATCAAAAGCTTATTTATGTTAATTTTATCATTGCGTATGAAACTAAAGAGCCGCAGCTTCACATCCAAAGAGCCGCATGTGACTCGCGAAGCTGCAGGTTGCCGACCCCTGCACTAGACCAAATGGAAGAAAAAAATCTTTTAAACGGTCCATAAAACCTCTGATTGTATCATGCTGCGCCTGCATCACACCTGCTATCGATAACAAGCTGTAACGACTGCTGTAACGTGCAGACTGTTAAAAGCGCTCATGAAAATGCTGCAGGGGTCACACATCCAAGAGTTGACGTAAGGCGTTGCTTAGAAAATGGATAACGAGCAATTAAGTTGAGGTAACACTGTACTTCTCTTATTATTAAAATATATACGAATATTAAAATCATTAAAATTTATATTTAGAGCGTATCGATAAGCTCGATACTGGATTCCTTTAGCGCAATCTAAAAAAAACTAAAAATATGTTCATCTAATATTAAGTAATCTATACCTAATAATATAAAGCAGTAGTTTCTTTGGTTGAACGCGCTAATCTCGAGAACTACTAGTTCGAATTGAAAAAATATTTTTGTGTTGAATAGTTAACTAATCGTGGAAGGCTTTAGGCTATATAGCATCACGTAATGTTTGTTTGTTTTTTAATGGATTGTTCTCTGATAAACGCGGGTGAAACTGCGTGGAACAGCTAGTAACTAATAAAAATAGATCAGAACAGCTTAAAGTCGAGACTTATAAGTCTAGTTCTAGTAGAACACGAAAAGAAAGACAGTTAAAGCAAATATATATTTTTTACTCAAAATAAAACTAGAGCTATCTAAATGCAACCATCGCGTGACGTCATTGAGGCGATACATCACATTATTTATACAAGACAAGCGCGATAAGATTAGTAATAATAGAAACATAGTAGCCAATCAGTTGTTTGACGTAGGGCAAGGAACCCGTCATTTATAATTCAATTTACAATAAAATCAATTTAAATAGAAATACAAGAACATGGCGCTATCTGCAATACAATTTTAATGATTACACCTTATCGTCATATTTCAATATTGTCTAAGAAAATGTGTATTGACACGATATAAGAATAATTAAATTCATGCGAATACACGTGCATT
>DWNE01006129.1:0-13325 GCA_018249875.1 Cecropterus toxeus | reverse complement strand
GGGAGTAGCAACGCATTTGTGGTCGACTTCAGATAGAACCCCTGTTCTATATGAAGTTGCTTACATATGTCCATGGGTGGCTGTAACTAATTACTGGGTGTTACCACTATCTGGTGGACTGCATGCTCGTTTGCTACTCTATATATATATATATAAAATTACAATATATTCTATTCTTCCTATTCCCATATAGTAGGTATACATATGTATGTTTTACATCGGAAGCGCCTACACAGCCGCAGCCACACCTATGTCGGCTTAATAATAGCAGTGTTTTCATTCCGTTTGAAGGGTTCCTTAAAAGAAAATTATCAAGGGCTTTCCATCTTAGTCCCTGACGAATAACAACGCGGATGTGGCGCAGCTAAGTTAGGACTCTAATGAAATTTGGGTGGACTGCATGCTCAATTAGTACTTCTATATAAAAAAAATCCACTCTCAATTCAAGACAAAAACTTCTGTTAATTTGTGAGTTTTCTTCAAATTCTGTAGGAATCATCTCAACCGATTTAAATGGTTGTTTACACCGAATGACCTGAAACAGTACATATATTTTCATCTTTTTCATGTGCTCCTCCACTTGCCACTTAATACCAGTAGATAAAATTAGGGAATAAATAATGATTTTAGGAGAGTACTTCTATGTGAAGTCAATCACAGATGTGTTTCTTGTCTTGAGGACTTAAATGTAATAAATTGAACTCCTCATATTAAAGCGTTGACTTTAAATTGATTTAAATTACGGATAGTTTAAAAATGGCATACCGTACATATAAATGACGGAAGAAAAACCTACGCTATTCACAAAAAGTTCGACAGTGTATAATGAAAACCATAATACGTAAAAATGAACGAAACTATTACGTATGAATAAACCTTAACACACTAAAAAACTATTCATAAAAACTTTACTATCACAAACGTAATTACTCATGTTCCACACTAATTAACAATCCGTCGCTACTAGTAAGTGACGGGTGACGGGCGCCATGACACGTGACGTGACACTGACGTGACGTGGCATTGACGCGGCGTAATGAAATTGTCACATTGTTATTCGTAGCTGCGTCAGGCCGCTGAGGTCGAAATATGTATAAACTATAATGCCATATTAAGGGTTGTGCTTGAGCAAAAATATGATAGAAGACATTTTTAAATATATCGTTACAGAACCAGTATGGTTCGATCGCAGAGGTACTAACGTCACATTTATTTCCAGCGTGATACATTACTTGCGTTTCGGTAGAAGGCTGTTAGTGATAGGTCACTTTCATATGAGGCAACCATCTTAGTCCTCCTGAGTAGCAACGCATCTGTGACAAACCCTGTTCTCAATGACGTTGGTTACAGATTATTATGTTAAACACTGACAATTTACCATTAGATGGAACGTAACTTCGTTTGGTACTGCAAATTTATAAAAAACCTGTTACATAATTACGGCACAGTAGAACATTAGCTTTGCATTGTGTCCATTCATGAACGACATGATTTTATTCTACAAGTAAACAAAGTCTGGTAAATGCTAAAGTAGTGCGTAGGACTTGCTAGGGAATGTGTACTACCTATGGACACTGTCATTGTCACTACTAAAGGAACTATGCAACAAGTAATTTTGTTATTTACAATGATCACCCAACGTCTATTATCATATGACGCTTCAAACCACTTAAAAGTTGATACGCAACAATGAAATATAATAAAATGAATCTCACTACATGAATTGTGAATATTCATACTCTTTATAATGGCATTTTCAAATCAGTAGATTGAACGTCCGTTCACCACTCGTCTGAAAGATAATGTTGACAGATTAATAGACACGAGTATCTAGAGGTAATGAGGGATACAATTTAAAAAATACTATGCAAATCCTATCAATTTATATTACGGGACGGCCCGTGACATGTTATCGTCGGAGACAAATTCCTCTACATTTCGAAAATTTCGTCAACATTCTGCTTTCTTATAAAATACTGCCGTCGCGTTAGAAACAGCTGTTAACAATAACACCGAAATAGATTAAAACAAATCGATTCTTTTTTCGCTAAAACTCGCTCCCGCAAACATTCACTATTTTAGTTGCCTAAATGATATATCACCAGATTTCATGTCATGTTACCGTAGTAAAGTTGACAGAGATGACATTCAATTGAAAGTTGTTACATTATAACGTGTTATATATTTGTACCTCCACGTTCCACAGATTTTTGTGTCATACAGTTTAAATGATAAATTGATAACACATTATTTTTCAAGAGCAATATAGAATAGGAGCGAAGGCGGTGTCGATCCGAGGCAACGTAGGCCCGTAGATTTGCAAGCTGTACTACGCAAGTAAACTGACCTTAATAAGAGCACACTGTCAGATATGTCACACGTGTGACATATCTGTCTACGTGATCGGAACAGTAGTGTTTTAAGGGCTGTGCCGAAGAAACCACAACACTACAGTACAACAGCCATGTTTTCGGATGTCTCATGTGGATCTTATGAACCGTGATAGCTAGACAGTTGAAATTTTCACAGATGGTATATTACTGTGGCCGCTATAACAACAAATACTAAAAACAGAATATAATAATTTTATGCACAAAAAATATGTTTGCTGTATGGGAGCAACATACAATAAACATATTTTTTGTCGTTTTTATAGATAGTACGGAACCCTACGTTCGTCTCGCACTTTACCGGTTTTATTAGTATTGCCATTAAATTAAATTAAAAAGTCTTAACGTACAAATTAATGTTTAAACATGACTATTGCGACATTTAGTAACTTAGTATATTATTGTACACTAAAACATTGAAATTTGAAGAAACAGAGCCCTAGTAATTACAATTTGACTGATTAGGTCAGTAAATAAAGTGACTAATGAACGCATAATAAGTGGTACCGACTTTATTTTTTAACCTTGAACTAGCTAGTCTTCGGAACCGGCAGACTACGTTCGTTGTCTAAACACCTGTCTAGTTTTAGACAATTTATGCGATTGTGGACATCCTTCCTTGTTTTATTTTTTTGCCAAAATGTAACGTCTTTCTTGTGACTTTTAACCATTAGTCAGAACCTATTCGTATTCTTGTACATTTTATTTTGCTAGTTTTTATAGTTATGTTGAGTATATGTTGTAGTCATTTTGAGTTTTGTTAATTAGTTTAGTTTCACTAATTGTTTTTTTTTTGTGTAATAATTAGTGTTAATGCATTTAGTTCGATTATTTTGTTGTCACGTGATGTATTGTTGGAAGTAAATGCCTAAATTACATTTTAAAAATATCATAAGATGAACCATAATAAAACCGGAAATCCATTTTAAGTAACGTAAGACATCAAACGACACAGCTAAGCACTGTACGTGAATCATCTGCAAACAACATACTCTTTGGCCAATGTTTGTTCTGAGAAGCCGCGGGGGCAGCGGGGTGGGGTCGCGGGGGGCAGATGCGCGCGCGCAGTCGCCGCCGTGACGAGACGTGACAGACATAAATCAATTGTCAAATCCTCCAACGCACTAATCCCGCGAGAGTAATAGCCCGCGACGAGAGATGTATGGATGCGCCTCGGTAATTTTAGACAATACGAAATTAAGTGGTCCAGTCGGATTGATCAATTTTGCCCGGTTAGGGACGTGTTTCACTATGGGGTTTTAGATTTTTGTTTTAGTAGTTTTAATATAATTCTATAAATTAAAATTAAAATCGATACCTGTATAGAAATGCGTGTAAATCCGATATTATTCATATACTTAATACTAAATCATCAATGATCAATTGATCTTCAGTTTGGTATAAACCTAATTTTACAAAAAAAAAACTATAAGGAAAAAATATATGCAAGGTACTTTTGAGACGATTTTTAATTCATTTTTTACTAATAAGTAAATAGGATGTACTATAATAAAGATGTTCTTAGATACTACATGTTGCCAGATAATAATATAATACGCCTATTGCGAAATTGACATTTGTGGACATAACAATATTATGTTCGTATTTTTTTAATTTGCTTACAGCGGTTATTACAATGTCATAACATTTGCGTCCTTCTAGCGAAAATTTTTACTTTTTTAATATAAGGAGGGCATACTATGTCATTAGGAGTATTTTCGAGTATGTAATTCAATTTGCCGATTTTGAGTTCTGTTCCTTTCACTCTCAGTGTGCAAAATATCTACATATACCTACTAATATTACAAAGCTGAAGTTTGTTTATTTGGTTGAACATGCAAATCTCAGGAACTACTGATCCGAATTGTATTTTTTTTTTAATATTCTATTTATTGAGGAAGACTAAAGGCTAAATAACATCATGCAATAATTGTTTCTTTGTTTTTTTTTTATGTAGTAGCAGGTGAAACCGCGGGGCATAGCTAGTTAGACCATAATTATATTTGATCGCAGATTGTTCTCACTTGAACCTTTTTTCGAATAGATATTTAATCGAGAATAATTACTTTGACATTTTCTTTATTTAGCTCTAGTCTTAGTCGTTTTTCGTTTGTTTATTATTAGTAGAGCAAGTCAGTCCTGAGTGGGTGGGTTGTGTTGAAGAAATATTTTTACGTATGAAGTTTTGGTGTTATGTTTCGGTAACCAGTAATTTTACGAAACTTAGGTGAAATGTAGGAAAAAATAGCCGTCACAGGACGCCTAGCAGATGTGAAACATCATGTTCGTAATATGCATAAAAGACAAGATTACGACAGGAACTAATTATATAGCATAATGAAAATAACGCCACCTTCGAACTTTACCCTGCACTAAATCGCCTGCGCCTGTAGATGTTTCACATCAATAAGGAAACATCTTATTCTTCTCAAATTCCAGTCTGTCTCAATTCCCTAAGGGGGCGGGACATAGGTTCCCTTTGCGTGTTCTACCGGTTTTACAATGGTGAGTGCTCCGAGGAACTCTTTGACCTAGTGCCTATATCGCCCTTCTTCCATCGCACTACACGCCGAAGGATGAGGTTCCATCCGCATCAACTGGACTCGTGGCGGTCCTCCACAGTTTGCGAGCTCTTTCCTGCCACGAACGTGCAAGATGTGGAATGAGCTTCCTCCTAAGGTCTTCCCGGAACGCTATGACATGGGGCTCTTCAAGAAAGGTGCAAAAAGAGCTCTCCTTCAAAGCCCGTGATGCATTGGTGACTCCTCTGGCGTTGCAAATGTCCATAGGCGACGGTGAACACTTTCCATCAGGTGGCCCGTCTGCCTTATCGTTAGGTACATACATAAAAAAAATCGAGAATACAATGGTAGTAATGTTAGGCACATAAATATATTTTGATAAGCAAATGAGTATACACTTTCCCTAAGTACAAGTGACCTTAGTATACCAACCTCTTAAAATCTAAACACGCTTTACCACTTTTACTATACGACAGGAAAAATTATTAAAACAAAAGATTGACATTATTTTGTTCAGTCATTAATATGCCGGCTGTTATCAAGTTGTCGATCACAAATATAATTATTTTTTGTTTCTCTGTGTCGCCTACAAATGATCGCGTTTAAAATATTTTACGAGACTCGCCTATTATTCAACTCGTTTCAATTCTAATTGGTTTACATACAAATAAACGATATTCTGATGATCGAGGATCCTGGCACCATAAAGGAGATTTTATTGGAGATATATTATTCTAATTCACCGCAGAGTCACATTGAAAGGTCACATTCGCTGTTTTTATTTGCATAAAACATAATGTTTTATAGCGAATTAAATCGTAGTAATATGGTACTTGTTGACATTTAACAACACTTTTTAGGATGTTCGGATTTGACATAATTAGGGGAAAATGAATTTTTCATCGTAGTCGTTGTGTATTAATGGTAATAGATAAAGATAAATAGATACTTAAATACCTTTGTCTTCCGTTCAATCGCTTGGTGACCGATCAGCTCAATTCACGTAGCACTTCACTAATATTCCCGAAAAGTCCCGTGACTGCCACAAAAAATATTCCGTAATATATCCGTTAGTGCCGATATCCCAGTTGTGACTGTCCGTATCATGTAAATAATGTCCGAAACGTAAAAGATTAAACTTACAACTTCATTTAATAATCTTCTTATTATTTCAACAATTTTGGAACTACTAAACAAAATAGTGTAGATAAT
This sequence comes from Cecropterus toxeus, assembly GCA_018249875.1. NCBI lineage: Eukaryota > Metazoa > Arthropoda > Insecta > Lepidoptera > Hesperiidae > Cecropterus > Cecropterus toxeus. The sequence continues at coordinate 7,201 of DWNE01006129.1, read as the reverse complement.
GATAGAAAAATAGCAAATTGTATTTTTTTGTAATTTTAGGTTTTTGACCGACTACAAAGGCCTATCCACACAAACCTGTCGCACCAAAGGGCGTACACGCAGCGCTTAATAAGACCAAGTGACATCCGACATACAAAAACTGTCGTTAAACTGTCGCGTGGCACACACAAGTTGCGACACTCCTTGTACAACATACAAGCGAATTTCATCTTTAATACTATACTATACCTAGGGCTTAAAGCCTAATTCTGCTTGCAAGTTTTGACACTAATGTCAAGACATGTGCGGTAGACTAGTTAGGTCGTGGGAGCGTATCGATTAACTTGTACGCGATTAAGCTTCAAGTGATGTCATATGTTCAGCAATGAGTGTGACAGGAGTGCCATGTCACAAAATATGGACGTGTGACGGTTTTTGAGATCATTTTTATCTGTCTTAAGACAATTTTATGACCTACAAAAAGTCTTGTGATGTTCATCATTTTATATTTTAATTAATTAAGTTATATGAACATGTGAATCTATATTCTATCTCATTATATATTAGTGAATGAATTAAATACTCATTACGAGAAGCGAGTGAAGCCGCGGGAATAACCTAGACATACGTATATGCAAAAAATGTTTTTGAGAACTGAGTAATAATAGAAAATATTCTTTTAGAGTTTTTGTCTGTTTGTGTCATTTTTTTGTTTTCATTTTGTGTTAGTTTATATTTGTTTTAGGGGTCAGATTCGTCTGTTACATCCAAGCTTAGTTACGAACACACGAAACAAAAAAAAAGAAATTTTCATTGTAAAACATTCAATACTTGCGCTATATAGCACTGTATAAATCATGTGTTCACTACATACAATATTTTACAAAATAGGACCCATATCCTTGAATCATTCGCTAAACTATCACATGTATACATTTGTCCACCAACTTACAACTGGGGTTCAACGGAGTCACACAACCCAATTAAATTACATCCGCTTCGATAGACTATATTTTAAAACAAAAGCAACCCTTTTACTTCGTCACAAACCGCCAGCGAGCGCTAGCGTGGTGGCGTACGTTTCGAAACGTAAACGATAGTTTATCGACACTACTATTTAACAGAGACGAACGGTGAAGCATTGGCTAATTAATGTAGAACGCAGTGATAACACAACCTAGTAATCCACACAGAGCAGAGCAGTGACAGAGCTGAACAGATACAGAGCCAGCGTAATGTTCAATGGCCTTTCTAATAGTGGAGGTTGCTCCTGGTGAGATGATGATGATATGATTAAAAGAAATACATTATTTAAGTTCACATTATTTACCATTATCATTCCTCAAAACATTACAATCTATCATCGCTCGCCAACGTAGCGATAAGATAATTCTTTCGATAGACAGCCACGCTTGGTATACAGGTCACTTTGTACTCTGCACTACCCGTGTGTTTACGTTACACGTAGGGTAACTATCACTTGTGGTACAAGTAATAAGCGTTTGAAAGTTATTGTAACAACCTATATTTATACATAAGTTCATTATCACTTTGTAAGTTATTTTAACCTTTTCAGTATATACTGCTGGACATAAAGTTGTCTTGAGGTGTACCAGTGTCGACAACATAGTAAAATTTGGTTAAAATTAACGATACATACAAAAGGTAAAAATTAGGCAGGGTACCTAAAAGTTTTTAGTACAACATTACATTAAAACACCGTTTAAAATGTAAAAAAGACCTGTTTCATTCGCTTTTAGTAATTATACTATTAATAATGACACAATTATACATATATATTTTTATATTAGGTATTTGATTTCCAAATACATGTTTTATTGAAAAGATATACTAATATTTAACATCAATATAAAAACCTGAATTTATAAAAAAATATGGAAACACCATGTACACCCTCAAACAATAATAAACCGGGCACACTTATATAAGAAGCGACCATCTTAGTCCTCGGGAGTAGCAACGCTTCTGTGATCTAATTTAGATAGAGGAGTAATATATAAGGGCGGTAGTAACCACTTACCATCACGTGGACTGCATGCTCGTTCACTACTACAATCTGATAAAAATATATCAATACTGGGTTTCCATATCAAATTTACCATTCAACCGCTACCGCTCGTGTCTTGGAACTACGCCGCGCCCCGGTTTCGTGCACACGTCAGTCAGCGCGCATCAATCACTGTTGTCGGCGAGTGTACAGCTCGTATTACACACAACTTTACACCCTTATTTCCATCCGTATAGCGTTCAAAATGTTCTCAAATACCACGGTCAGGGGTAGGTAGATTTTTCAATCGATTAAGTTGGTTATGAATATTGTTTTAAACGGGCGCGGCCCTGATCCGGTTACGCTACACAGACGAATTGAATTGTGAATAGTTCTTGTATTAATTAAGTTTTAATTTTTGATCCGGTGCCGTGGTTGGACGTTGGATTAAGCGGTTCTAGTGACACTTTACAACAGAGATTCTCAAACTTGTTTTGTCTACAGAGCGGTACCTCAAGATTTTTAGCGCCCCCAACGTTTTGGCTATTTCTGCCCCTTGAAAATAGGTTAGCAATAAAAAATTCTAAAGTGAGGAAACCAACAAAGGCTACTAGTATCTCTTACCCCAGAGCTACGAAACATACGCTTCAAACGTTTTACACTTGGCGTTGCAACCGTTACCATAAAGCAGACGCTTGAAGATGCAACGCTGAGCAATTGACGCTTGAAGCTGCAACGCTGTGCGATTGACGCTTGAAGCTGCAACGCTGAGCGATTGACGTTGAAAGCTACAACACCGTGCGATTGAAGCTTGAAGCTGCAATGCTGAGCGAATGACGCTGGAAGTGAAAGTTTGGTGATCCTCAGTTCATCATTCACTCCTCCGTTGACACTTAGAAACAACATAACTTGTCAATTTAACAACAATAAAGATACAAAGCGGAAATGTAAGACTCCGACTCGACAATTGATTTAATCATCCACACTATTGTCGTATAACGAGCGTCAATAATATCACCCTACGAAATACAACTTACGTAAATATATAGGGAGAGAACCTATTACAATATTTTATATAATTATATTAGTTTTCTGTAGATTTTCTATTACCATAGTTATAAGCATTACATTTAGGATGGTCTTCCAGTGTTTTTTTATGTTTGATGAAGTAAAGGAACATGTTACCAACATCGAATAGAACAGTGATTCTGTATTAACCAAGTCTAGTTCGACCATACATAACCAGTATAGTTCGACCGGAGGTACGGTCGGAGGTACCACCGCAATCCGTACTTCTAGCGAGAAGAAGTTCTTGCGTATCGGTGGAAGGGTGCCAGGAGTAGCAGCACATCAGCGATCAAATTCAAATAGAACCCGTGTTCTATATGAAGTGGCTTATAGATGTCCGTGGACTCTTGTCACCACTTACCATCAGGTGAATTACAGCCGACCACAGATGCGTTACCACTTCCGAGTAATAACGTGCTCGTCTCATTTAAGTCAACCGGCATATACCAAATTCCACATAAAAGGCAAGAGTTGCTTGAAGATAGAAACAGATGTTTTATCACCGTTTAATTAACATTATGTCGCACAAAATAGTATTAGGGCAACGTAAAAATATCTTTCTAGAAGACGTTGTTGAGTATTGGATATTGGAATATTAGAGGCTGATATAGCAACTAGTAGCAGAAGCTTCGATTTGTTATTTGGCTCAGGTCTAGGCTGATGAAAGGAATGCACGGTGATTATACAAGGGTTTGTATAAGACAAATCGATCAGTGATCAATCAATGGTAGAATCAATCATTTATTGTGGCTTCTTACATCAATGCTATTAGAAGTCACTCAATCATCTAATACATTTAAAAAAAACTAATTTTGCATATATATAACCATGGTAAACTCAGTCATCGATCGACGATGGTTTGGTGACGACTTCTAGCAACTTATGAAGGGAACACCACTGGATTCTGTATCAAGCTATTGAAGTATTCTCAACGTCTTGCATACACAAGTTCCGAACTGAGACTCGAAACACGACCACTCGCAATGTATTACTGCACCAAGTCTGGTGGGAGCTTTCCTAGCTCAAAGCTCGTCAAGTCGTTCTATCGACCAGTCAGATTGAACAGTCAATGTGACCAAACCGATCGATCGTCGATCCATGCCCACGATTTGTTACCGTAAGTTCCACTTTACGCACTCCAAGGTTGCACATAGCGTCTGAAGCTTTGGTTTCGATCACCTTCGACCACTTTGGATTCGGTCAAAATGAGCCGAAGTTTTAGTCGAAAATGAAGCAAGTGCCAAAAATGAAAGAACTGTATCGAATTCACGTCTCCACGCTGTATATATAAAGCGCGGGGTTAAACGCACACTCCGTTGTGGGTTTAATTTCCAGTTGTATTTAATATTCACATTATTCGAAATGTTATCATTTTTGACAAGTAGCAAAGTAATTGTAGTCAGTTCTAGAAATCGTTTACACAAGTTTTTTCAAATATGATTCACTTTTAACAAAGGAAATTAAGTTCTTAAGGTATTTGAATATTCGGTTTCAATTAGCCGAATAATCAGCTTCGGTTTGGGCCAAAAATCGGCTTTTGGTCGGACATTAATAAAATTGCATATCATCTCGTTGTTTGAAGTGCTAGTAGGATATATTTATATAGATAGAATTGAACAAAATTAATTGTGAAATAATTAAATACTTGCGGCCTAAAGGGTATGCAACATAGACGTCTGTTTTGCAATCTAAATTAATCTATTGATTACCAAAATCTGTAAATACTGCAATCATTTCTGAGATTAGATAAAACTCAACGGTTATGAATTATAGATATTCGAAGTAACTTAAGTATTTAACATTTACAACTTTAGATCATACTAGCTGTGCCACGCAGTTTCACCCGCGTTTATAAGAGAACAATCTATTAAAAATAAACAAACATAGCGTGATGTTATATAGCCGAAAGCCTTTCACGATAAATTTACTATTTAACACATATTTTTTTCAATTCGAACCAGTAGTTCCTGAAATGAACGCGTTCAACCAAACAAACTCTACTACTTTATAATATTATATGGTAATATAGTATAGATCATATCAGATCATAAACATTTTGAAAAATAAGAATGAGTCATTTTATAGTATAAATCGGTCTAAATCCAATCAAAAGTGTCACGTTATGACGTCAGAGTGTGCACCTGACTCCGTCACAATAAACAGAGCAACCCTTCTCAATTCTCAATCAGCTGTCAGCGAGATGTCTCTATGACGAGCTCGTTTTGAAATTATAAATAGGGTGTTTAGGGCACGAACTGAATGCCATGTATCTTGGTAGATACATAAATATATTAAGATATTTTACTACATACTAAATGTATGTTGCACGAAGTTTACACAGCGCTTCTGCGATTATAGAAAGCAATCGTAGGGACTAAAATTCTACTGTATTCTTTTTTCTCATTATCTTTGTCATTGAAAATATCTACTGTACAAATTGGTTTGAAAGTTGGAACTAGTTCTATGCTCTGGTGAGTTTTTAGGGTTTCGTACCCATAGGATAAAAACGGGACTCTATTATCCGTCTGTCTTTCACCAGACGATCCCATGAATCGTGATATCTACACTTGAAGTTTTCACAGATGATGTACTTCTGTTGCCGCTATATATTAAAACAAATATACAAATATTAAAACTAAATAAAATAAATATTTGAGGGTCTTCCATACAGCAAACCTAATTTTTGGCTGTTTTTATAGATAGTGGTACGGAACCCTTAGTGCGTGATTCCGACTCGCACTTAGCCAGGTGGTAACCAATGTAGTTCGGACGGGGAAGTACTACCGCCAAACCTATTTATAGCGGGAATCTGTTTGTGAGTTACGATGGAAGGGTGTGGTTGCCGGCTCACTTTTATATAAGGCGACCATCTTAGACCTCGGGAGTAGCAATGCATCTGTAGCTGACTTCAGATAGAACCCCTGTTCTATATGAAGTTGCTTACATATGTCCATGGGCGGCAGTAACCACTTACAATCAGATGGACTGCTTGCTTGTTTGCTATTTCATATTTATATAAAAAAAAGAAAAAAAAAACGGTTTTATTATTGTTGTCTTTGAAACTACCTACTCCACGAACTGTTAAACTACCTACTTCATTATTTTTTAAATCAAAGATGTATAAATGTTGGTTTGCATACTTTTAAATGTCGCACTTTCTATGTAAAACTTTACACTTATTGTTTTATAATTTAGAAATCGTTAAATCAGTTAAATTTATATTTCATCTCTTTTCACGCAGACGTTACCCTGCACCTGACTTCACGACAGAGCAACCCTCTTCAATTCTCAATCAGTTGTCAGGGAGATGTCTCTTTGACGATCTTGTTTTGAATTTACAAACAGAGATTTCAGCCGTGTCGTCACTTAAATATATAAATTATAAAATCATATAATGAATCTATCTACTATTGAACGTATGTCCATTTCAGATACGAAATTAGAAACTGACACTTTAAAACTATTTTTGTACTAAAATCGTGCGTAGTTTTGAATATGGTATTTAACTAATCAAGTTACTGCTTGGTCTATGAAGTTACATAGATTATATAAGTACATTGAATATGAAAATGAGATAGCTCTTCTTATATTATAATAAAACCTTCGTAAGTAAACACATGTACGTCACAGCAGAACGTAAACAACAAGTCTCATTCTCAAGCAGCTGTCAGCAGATGTCCAATGACAAGGTCGTTTGAACGTCTAAGAAATATGATTTTGCCTTTTTAGTTTTAATCCTTATATTGTTTAGATACTTTTGACTCTAAAAAACAATATATTTCATAAAGTGTCAGTCGCATAACAAAAAGCGATACTTTAAGGTTTATGTATCTATGCAATGAAATAAAGGACGTTTTAGAAAAATGCGTATATATATACTTTAAAAAAAATATTTTGTTAGATATATGAAAACAAAAACCCGACTGCTAAAAAAACGATTGATTGCCGTCAGTTCAGTTCATTTTTTTGTGTCAGTTTTTCGTTTTTTATGATTTATTTATTTATCTATTATTAGGATTGCCAACGGAGCGTACACATTACATTTTTAAAACACTTAAATGAAATTTTTGTTATATGCCGTCCCAATTATAGGCGACCACATCTTACAATATAATATTAATCTGACTCAATGTAACAATTGAACTT
>DWNE01006128.1:0-13326 GCA_018249875.1 Cecropterus toxeus | reverse complement strand
CGGCGTTCGACGCGGGCGCGATGCACTGTGTCGCGTTCGGGTATGTTCGGATTATTTTGGTGAGATTGAACGCGCGCTCCGCACTTGAGAAGAAGCGCGCGCGGCGCGCGTACAGCCATGTTTTGAGAGATGGTATAATGCCATATTACTCAATACCAAATGCCATACTATATAATATTACTTTGAAAAACACTGTTTTGCGCATTTCTATTACATATCATTAGAATCGTATCAGTTTGGGAGGTGGCATAAGCTATATAATTTTTGAAAATGGCGCCTGCAGAATACGGTATAAAGATGGGGGGGAGTGACCAATTTTGTCAAAAACTCATATAAAGCGTCAATTTAGATATATAATTATGAGCAAAAAAATAATTTTACGCAGTCGGATTATTATTTTACTATTTTTAACAATGTGACTTATTACAATTGTGTATATAATATATATTAAATTTCTTACATTCTCTCGAACAACGATATTGCGGACTTCGTTCATGAATTCAGCGGCTGTGACGATCAGGCAGAACACGAGACCCACGATCAACACCAGGAACGCTCCGATGAGATTCTCCATTTCCAAATCTCCTTGAACGTCGTTTTCATCTTTTGTTTCCTGCAAAAGTGACTTTATTATGTTTCGATCCGTTCTTTGTTGTTTTAAGCCTTCGCGATCAATACACATGTGTTTCGAAAGATGTATTTTCTGTGTTTTTCGATTTATATATTTAATTGTAATAGATATTTTTTCATGTACTTCTAATATCGAAAAGCATGGTAGTGCTTTGCCAAATTCATTCTGACAATGCAATTATGCGTTTATTTATAATACTGAAAAAGAGTCGAATATTTGACGGCACGAAACACTCCGTGCGTGTGCCTGACTCATGATTAGTCAATTATTTGAATTTAAACTACATAGTTTAATCACGCGAGAACCAGTTTCTAGAGATGCCGTATAAAAAGATATGATATAAATCCAGCCTAAAACAATCACTAAAAATTTTATGAAAAACAGAATTAATTTACATCACATTACAGAAGCAAAAAACTTAGGTCCTGAAACTAAAAAGGGAAAAATAAATAAATTATAGTATAATGAAATAAACGGATGACTTGTACCACTTTTATACTGATAATATTATAATTAAGGGTTGTAAATAGTATAGGATAGTTTCTTACTATGCATGGCTGTTTAACATTTTTTTCTTCCCACCATTTTTTCACAGTTTTATCTAATTCGGTAGATTCTTTTAGTTGTAAAATTGCTCTGTTTATGTGCGTTCTAAATGGTGAATCTGAAATTTATAAAATATTATAGATTATTTATTATATAATAAAACAATAGTGTTAACGTAATGTGTGTACATATCAATTTTACAGCGTACACTATTTACAGACTAGTATTTAAAAAAGTTTGTAAAAAAAGATATATACTTGCGGGCATGGCGATACCATAATCTTTCGAGTCCAATTCACCGCCAACTTTTTTTAAATCGCATTCACGCTTAATTTTGTACTGAATGGTGCGGGATTCCATGAAAAATGCATACTTGTTTTTCCCATTAAGTACCCGCTTTACGCCTTCCTCGTTACTTTTCACCAAAACAGCTGGATTTGCGGCCATGTTATCATAAATTCGACGAAACATTTTGTCCTTTGAGTTCTGTATACATATTTAAAAAAATGTTAATTCAGTGTAGTAAATTTTATACGAAATGGAAATTTCAAAAATATCCAAAAGTTATAAATTTTTAAGAACAAAAATGGTAATACAATTCCTTTATGTAACATATCACACACATAATATCCATTCATTTTTAAACCATTGATTAGTATCTTTTTGTTATAAGTTTTTCATATTTGTTGCATCCTTAACACTTTATTTCTACTTTAATGTTTAATAAAAAATGGTTCTTACAGACAAACGATAACATGATTGGAAAAAGGTCCCATGCTTAAGGCAATTTACCTCGAAAAATTTATAGGTAGACCCTCCATCTAAGGCACCATACAAAATTTTGTTTTGTTTCGCTAAATCTTCCACACTATTAATCGGTTCATTTTCTAAGGCTGATGTCATTGATGCTGAGAGTTGGGCAATATAAGTCTGACAGACTATTACAGCAAAGAACCACCACATACCACATACCCATCGCGTACCTATAGCCCTGCCAAAAAATTAAAAGAATGTGTAAAGTGTATTTTTTTATAACACAATTGATTTTGTAGCCCACCTGATGATAAGTGGTATTGCTATGATATCATTCGTAACCATCAGCACCATAATAAAACAAACTCTACCTAGAGTTTATTACATAATACATTAGACTAAGGTCGTGTTCTTATGTGTAAATCATCACATCCACATCCTTGCATCGAAAAGTAAGAAGATGCGACGAAAGTACCAAATCGGTCATACGATAACGTTTCTTTCACATTACAAATAATAATAATAATGATTTTTGTGGACTAAGCGACCACTAGTACTAATAGGAGGGCTTACTTTGGCAAAATGTCACAACCCTGAGTCATAATAGACCCCATGGTCATCCAAGCACAGTTTTTGAAATTCCAAATGTTTTCCAATTCTTCCGGATCTTTATCGCACGGCTGCGGATTTTCCCAATCAGCAGGTGATACCCTGATAAATAAATGTGGTATTAAGATATTCTGATTAACGAATGTTGTGATGATTGTTGAAATCAACAAATAATTACCTTGAACAAATGTAAAGTATAATCGAAACAACGCAGTAGGCTGTTGCGGTATACATCCACACATCGACAGTATATGGATAGAGAAACGAAAAATATCCAGGTGAAACTTTGCGTTCTTTCGAATAAAGTATACTTATTCCAAGAGTCATAAAAGGTACTGAAAAATCAACAACCTTTTTTCTTTCTTGCGTAATAGTCAAATCACTCACTGCTAAGTCGGCTTTCTGTAAACAAATTGTTTGATTATTTTTATAAATATAACTTTACTAGGTGGTAGAAATTTGTATAGTTCGACCTGAGAGGTACCATCGCCACACCTATTTTTGGCGTGAGGCGACTATACTTAGTCCTCGGTAATAGCAACGCATCTGTAACTGACTTTACATAGAACTCCTGTTCTGTATGAATTAGCTTAAAGATGTCTATGGGCGGCAGTGGCCACTTACCATCAGGGTGACTGTATGCTCGTTTGCTACTTCGATCTTACGAAAAAAAACTCGGATATTTCTTGACAGAACTATGATGATTTGGATAAAATATTACTGTTACGTTGAGACTCACTACTTTATTTACCTTGTCCAAAATTTCACCAATTAGTCCATCCCATTTCTTTTTTTCAGGATCGTACTTGCCATAGTGTTTTGTATCGTCTCTCGAAAATTCGTAAGTGTAGTTATAGTTTTCTTGCCTAAGCACCTCGAATATTTTATAAATCAAGTCCACTGCAAAACCTTCGTAGTTTTCATCTGCTTCTTCCTCAACGCAATCTTTATCATCTTCTGGGCATTTTACTTTATCATAAAAGTAAGGTTCTGCTTTACCTGATATTACCTTAAATAGGGTAAAATAAATCATCAACATCGTCATCGATACTTGCCTATAAATAAAAGAAAGAATTTATAGTACCGATACTTACAATAAAATGCTTACTGTTTTGGTAATTATCTTGACCCTCAATTACAGGCCTATTTTCCCAAATTTGACTATTATTAGCAGACAACCATGTTCCAACTGTTTGTCTTTTTTTCATATATATTTCATTAACGTAGAGCGTATAATTTACTCGGCGACCTCTGTCATCGAATTCAATATTTCCCGTAACACCACTACTTTTTGTCTAAAATATTTTAGTGAAAAATATTATAAAATACATTAGTGCTAATTTGTGTTGATGACATTGCTGATTCAAAGTGTCTTTAAGTGATCAATCTGTGTTGAGATAGTTATTTATTTCATTTATATTTAAACAATGATATTAAAAATACTTGTAAGTAACCACCAAGGTTAAGATAATGTTAATACAACTTAATGAAATAATCTACAATCAGAAAATATAGTATATAGTTTCTATAAAGTTAGAAATAAATTATTCTTGTTGAATCATGTTCTTTTAATTTATTGCCTAAACAGAAAACATTTCTGTTTCACGTCTTCACAAGTCACTGCTATTGTTAGTCTTGTAATTGTTATAATAAATAGGAACTTCCGCGGCGTTTCCCGCTTTTGTCACGTTTACCACAGTTATGAGTATCTCTTGTCTTAATCCAGGTCATAAATTATTTATGTCAAAGGTGTGTGAAGTCTACCAATTCGCACTCGGCCAGTGCGGTAGACTATGGTCTAAAACTCTGTTATTCTGAGAGAAGACCCTTGCACAGTAGTGGGACAGTAATAGGTTGACTAATAAATATTCGTAAGAATTATTGGTATGTATATAGATATATCAGTTTGAGATTTTTTACTATCGTAAGTGGTCATTTTAGCTTTGGTTGGTTTTATCTATGAAAGGCTTACTTGTAATAATGCTTTTTGTAGTGAGGCTCCATATGGCCAGGGCGTTGCATCGGTTTCACATAAGCTGCGGTCTGGTAAATTGTGATCATCGAGGCTTTCCATTGCTTTTAGAAGGTGGTTGGCTATATCATTCATTAGTAGTGCTTCAACCTGAAAATGATGATTTCTTAATTGAAAGTGATGAAATTAAGTACTTATTTAAACGAGTAGCTATATGATACTTAGATTGAAAAGCTGATTCTCCCATACAAATTGTATGAGCCTATTATTTATTAAAATATGCTTACCTTCATTTCAGTGACAGGGGGTGAAATGTCAGGTGTTCGGCTACTTTTCCATTTTCCAACCCTAGGTGCCAGAAAATGCTGCGGATCTTGAAGTTGGTCAAATTCAGTTATGCTCAGCCACGTGATGTTTGATTGCAGTAAAGTCAGCTTATTGGCGATAACCGACGCGTCCATATTAAGTAGAATATAGTGCTGCAAAAACAATGTGTATAGCGTTAATAGGTATTTCTAGCGTGAATCAGTTCGTTTCGGTGGAAGAGTGTGGACGCATGGCTTACATATGGGGCGATCATCTTAGGCTTCGGAAGTAGTAACGCATCTTTAATCGGATTCAGAGGGAACCATTGTATTCATATATTTTTAGACAACTCCATTAATTTATTTTCTTTTTTACTTTACTTTTACTTTCTACGTTACAAATCTACAGCTATTTTGGTGACCACATCTGTGCATATTAGACTTTCTAGACACCTATAATCTTTTTGGAATGACTAAACCACATATGGGCGATGGGTCCAATGTGTATCACTTCGTCTAATGATCTATCCCGGCAGGCTTAGGACAGCAAAACATATATGAGAGATTAAACTGAAGACAACATTCGAACGGTCTCCAACCGCATCCATATATCGTGTCTGCAATTAAAACAGCCGTTACGGGACGACTGGCAGATGTGAAACATCGTATTCGTGAAAGTTATATACGTAAAAGACTAGTTCCGTTATTAACTAAATATATAGCATCATAGAAATAACGCCATCTACGAGCGGTACCCCGTACTAAGTCGAACTAACGCAGCCCGCTTAGTTGTGTCTTAATAATTCCGACAAAGTATAACAGATGGCGCAAAAATCAATAAATGCAAGCATCGCCACGCCAACATTCATGTTTACCTCCGCCAGTCAAAGCAGTTAGCTCGTATGTGAGAGCGATTACATATAAATTATACACAATACGGATATACATTATTTATATCACTTAATGTATATATAATCTAATTTATATTTAGGTATGTGCGGTATTACTTGGTAATAGTTGAGCATGTGTAGCTTATCTGCCTCGTTAAAATATTTCAGAATATTGTCCACGTGACAATCTAATAATACACGGCTTCCTTGCTGAACGGAGAGTTCTTTGAATATCTGCAAATATTAAAGAAAAAAAGTACAGTGAAAAAATAAATGATACATATATTAATATCACAGGAGTTGTTAATGCCATAGTCATGAATGCATTTTCTGAGGCTTTTTTGGTTCGGTTGTTGAACATGAAATGAAATGAAATGTTATCAGACTTTCCATAAACATGAAGATAGGGTCCACGAAAATGCATATATTTTAAGGTGGTAAGAGCCCTTCCTAGTACGGTTGTTACACACTATTGTCACTTTGATTTTGACTTAAAGATAGGTCCACAAACATGCATATATTTTAAGGTGCTCTGGTTCGGTTGTTGGACACTATTGTCAGACTGATTCTGATAGGCAGTCGATTGTGGCTTTATACTAAAGGTATTACGCGTTGTGGTTTGAGGGATGTGGCAAAATATACTTATGCGAGGCATTTCAACTTGCTCTACAGGGTGGCAATGCATCTATAGGTAACCTCAGACATGACGCTAATTGTGTTATATATAATACCGTATATTACCAAACCTGTATAAATAACACACAAATGAAAATATTTCACTGTTTTATTGATATGGCAAAAGGAATGGACTCAGCCTTGCTGATTCAGAATCAATGTCTCAAACGAATCTTATTCCAGTTATTTGAGATAATTATAGATTTCCATGGGTGACAGTGATCACTTGCCATACGGAAAAATGTATGTTCATGAATTTCTTCGTCTTCATTGAAATTATAGAATTGATGTAAATACCTTATTATTGTCACCTTCAGGCTCGAGTCTACGAACAATAATTTCATATTGCTGGGAGTGTTCAGCCAGGATTTTTTGAACTCGTAATAAACCTAAAGTAATATCAAATAGTAAAATAAACGATTGACCTTGACCTTGGCAAAGTGGAATAGATTATGGTCGAAAAAATATGTTGTAAAAGAACATAATGAACTAACTTGGTCAACTCCATTAGTGTAGCATAAATTGATCCAACTGCCAGTATAACAAATTAGATAAATTTAATTATATTGTGCATAGTATGCATTAATTCGTGGTGTATAATGACCTTATAATATAGCGAACTAGAATTTAGAGATAACACATTTCATATATGATATTTGAGCAACGATAGAAAGGTATAGGTTATCCCACCAGACTGTGATCATGTCTGGGAAGTGATTACAATTCCACCGAAGATAGATTGCTAATCACTAATTTTAGTTGTGAGCTTTGTATGCTTGCACACGTTAATCAAGTTACTTAAATCGAGTATAAGAAAGTCGCCAGACGATCCAGGATAAAGATTGACTTTAAAATATTGGAACATCTATTACCAAAATCATCTTCGTATAAGACTGCAAAATTTTCCCATTGATAATACTTTAGTAGCATAGCATATGCGTGCGAAATTTCGTCAGCAACTGGATAAAAATTGACAGATATTTTTTTGAAAATATATTTTTCTTCAGTTGCATCTTCGTTGTCTTCACTCTCGTCCTCGTCATCATTTTCATCGACGGGTTCATCGAGATCAACGGGATCGCTAACGTCATCAGGGTCCATGGGTTGCCAAGTCGCTTGGATGTGGGGGATATTGGCACGTGCACATTGGTCTCTTACAGCGCTGTCAGATATTGGGTTTTGAGGACCAACAAGAGCTATTGGCTTTATGTCATTTGATGAACATACTGAAATGGAAAGATTTTGATGATATTTTTTTCTGAATTAACTGCGGCAACTCCATAACCATATAATATATGTATATGTCTCGAATTTTTCAAAAGTGCAAAGAGTAATTGGAAGGCAGTAAAAAAATCTAAAATGAAGTGTTCTGGCTTGATCCAAATGTGCCAGAGACAAATGTGTGTGTGTATAAGTATGGGCAGGATTCCTAATCCGAATCACAGATTGTAAATTCCGATTATGATTTATAATAATAATGTGTTTTCATTTTGGATAATTAAAATCCATTTAAAAATAGCAATGTTTTATGATGTTCTTTAAATTTTTTCATTAATTTCACCACTAAAAATAAACCAATCTAATTACATTTTGCGTGTAAGACTAACAAATATTCATCCGTACTCACAATTTTTTACCTGACTGTATCAGAAGGCTAATGTTTTTCGAGCGTATGTATGTATGTTTTTATGTATGTCCATGTAATTTGGCACGCACTGCAGCCCAAACAGCTTGTGACGTATGACATGGGATATATATTTTTTTAAAAATGGCGCCTGGAAATGGAGGAACAAGAGAAGGGGGCAGAGAAGATTTTTTTTACTATTACATTATGATTACACGCACGAAGGATATGAACCACTTGTTTATCGTCAACAAGATGGTGTCGATGGTCATGCGACGGCTGTCCATCGATGCGGCTACTTATTTCACATGGAGGCGAATAACTCTTAACATCACATAAGGTACATGTTTGGAATAGTTTGTGTCAATCGTTCACATGCCATCATTATTCGTAAGTTTCCACGACGTAGATGATTTTTGAGTTTTATAAACTGCAACTGTGATAAACTTCATATAGAACCCCTGTTCTATATGAAGTTGCTTACAAATGTCCATGGGCGGCAGTAACCACTTACCATCAGGGCTGCTTGTTCGATTGCTACTTCACATTTATAAAAAAAGTTATAAACATACCTGTTCTCCACACAGAGTAGCTATCACTTCTAATAGAGTCCAGTATTTTAGGGTCCAACCGTAATTCGTGAACTGTAAAACACAGTTTCAATTTCACTACATTAGAACTATTTATAAAATAAAGGTCAACATTTTGAAAATGTTCATTTCAATACGATTAATTGAAAATACTTTGATATAATGCATTTGTTATACACATTTTGTCTCAGATAATATCCTGAGGACATTAAGTTCTCCTAAAATTGCCTTTATCCAATTTCAAAAAATATATTGAAAAGATAATACTCAGAATGCTATAACCACTATCATTGATTAAGATTTTAGATTCTAAAAAGACAGAGGTTGCTACTAGAATTGTGTTTCGAAGGTGGTAGAACCGTTTGTGTGTCGACTCCGGAAGCACCACTGCCACGCCTGTTTCTACCTAATATAGATAATCGCTGCTGTGTTATGGTCTGAAGGGAGTAGTAAGAGAGAAATACTTAATCAAGGCGTTCCAATTCAGGGGTAGTGGTCAATCTCAGGTAGCTGATCTCATCTGGGGTTGATTGTTGATGTGCATGGACGGTAGTGGCCACTTATCATCAGGTTGATTGGACGCTCGTTTGCTACTTCCATACTATAAAAAAATAAGTGTCATACCTATTGATTCATTGCCTTCTTCCTCTATCTCTACCGATCTTTGAGCATGGTGCATACTTTCATCGAAGGCGAGTCGTGTAATTGCTCCAGGTTCGAATACGCCAGCTGAAAATTACTGCGATTTACATAAAAGTGTAGTGTAAATATTTACATAAAGTTTTCCCTAAAAACTTTAGCTTTGCCAGCCGTTTAAATAATTCATTTTTTAAGGGATAACATCTTATAAATCGATGAACACCAACTGCACGCACGAAAAAGTGTCACGTTTCGCCTGAGCATGAGCGTGCAAGCGAAAGCGCGAAAAAATGTTTGATTTAACAAGTCTAAGTAAATGTTAATTTATCGATAATTTTAAAATTTCGAATAACTCCATTTTGTATCACACAGAATAATGATAATTCCTTTTAAATTTATAAAAGTATGCAATTTTTCATTTGTGTTTCTTTATGACGTTATCATTTAAAACTATCGTCATTAAGCGACTTTACAGGTAACCAATTCCTTTTCTACATTTTTATTTTAAGGGTTAAAAAATATAAAATAATATTATTATTGTTCTTCTGCTCTTGATATATAGCATAATGACGCAGATAGAAATAGAAGGCGGTGTGGCTTACGCAGTTAAAGGATAAATCTTCAATCAAATCTTTTTCATAAAATAAATTATAAAAATCAGATCCCTATTTAAATATTGTAAAAATAATCACAATAATGAGGGTCGAAAGCTTTCACTTAAATTTTCACCAAAGCTTATACTTCTATGGATCAATCTATTCGTACAAAAATAAACATTCGAAGCTTTCACTGGGTTACTCAAAATATTTTCACAAGACTTGATACCATAAATTACTTCACATAAACATAATAAAGAGCATTTCGTGAAAGAAAATAAACTTACCAATCGTGTACGTAATTGGCGTAATCTTCGGATAAATAATATCCGCCGAACATTTAGAAGCACAGAGATAAACAAACAACAAACACCGCCACATCTTTAATTTATTATTAAATGTTTAGGTCATTTATTACGCGTGTTTTTGACTAACTGTGGTGTAGTTTGCCGCACTAACCAGCTCCACTAATGCCCGTCGACTCTAAATAACATTAATGTACTCTAGAACTGCAGAGTTACCATTTATAATTTATCGAGCAACGAAAGCTGACTGAATTTCAGCGAATTTTTCAATATAAAGCTTTAAGTTAACAACGGATTTGATATTTAATAGAAAATGACACCAATTTATTGAATTCCTTTAAAACGGAAACGGGCATTGCCGAACAATATGACGAATATCGTCGCATGCTTTGGTCGGCGGTTTCAAGCGATGTGACCTAAAATTGTTTTCCAAAAATATACCAGACAGACGGCGCGGAGGCGTCCACTGCGTCGCTAGGCCGTGCAAACAATATAAGTATTTAGAAGGATCAAAATGACGTTTTACAAAATAATTTTATTGTTAACAATAATTAAGATGCCATATTCGGAGGCTGCATTCCGCCTTCCCATCAGTAAGTAATTAAAAACGACTTCTAAATTTAAAAGGAAACTGTGAGTATAAACTTTGACGTTTTAGGAGGGCTTTTTAATCCGGAAACTTTGACGACTTCGGAGTTGGCTTTTGAAAAGATTATGAATATGGGTGCCAGCCAACCGTTTGAGGGACCAGCGACGAAGTTAACGGTAAAAGACAGTTACTCTACTGCTTTGGAACGTAAGTTACTCTTGAAATCTAAGAATTTCTATACCATTATTTATGACAACTTTATGATTTGTGTGTTGGAATTTTTCAGTTTGTAAATATACATCAGATGACAATGGTGTAGTGGCTCTGATAGACGCTCGTCCAACTTATGGAATTTGTGATACTACCTGTTTGTTGTGTAACGCGCTTAATGTAAGTATTTGACACATATTTTGTGTGACTAACAATAATATAGCAATAATAAATAATAAAGCAATAAAAATAAACTTTAATCAAGGCAGAACGATCTAAAGATTAAATATTACTTTTATCATTGATTGAGTGAATATGACAATGAATGACCTAGCAAATCTAATGATTTGCTAGGTCATTCATTTTCATATTGATAGTGATACGTGATTAAGCCTGATATACAATCTGAAACAAACAAATAAATCTTGTGACATTGGTATTTAATCAGATTTGATAAGCTTTTTTTACGTAAGGTTAAGTGATCATTGCAATCCATAGATGTCTGATTAAAATCAATTACGGGTGAGTTGCTAATGTTGCTGTTGCTAAGTTATTACTATTGTTGATGTTACAATTACAAAAATAGCCGTCCTGGAATGCCTGGCAGATGTGACACATCGTATTCGTATAAGTATATTCGTATATGCATAAAAGTTATGACACGAAGTAAATATATAGCATAATGAAAATAACGCTATCTACAAACAGTACTCCGCACTAATTCGAACTAACACCGCATCCTGCTTAGTTTTGTTCGATACTTCATAGTTCTAAAAATGTATGTAATGGCGCTAAAATAAATAAAGGCAAACGTCGCTATGCCAACAATCAGGTTTACCTACACCTATAGATGTTTCACAAAAGAACGTCGTTGGTAAAACTAAATTAAACAATGACCAAGTTGCAAGAACATTTGAATTTAAAGATGCTTTTTGTAGATGTAGCTTATGACTACATAGTTGCCTAATGTCCTAAATTGTAGCTGTAAACGTTATTTCTTATATTTGACTCTTTTTAATGTTACATTGCAGATATCTCATTTATCAGTGGGTTGGGAACCAATAGAAACAATTGCCAAAGATTATTTCACATTTCTTTACCACCCTCCGCCAGACCTGATTTCAAAAGCGTATGCAACTTTAATTAAAAAGCTTCAATGGGATAAATTTACTTTTCTTTACGAAGATGACGACAGTAAGTTTCTTGATTTTTTTAGATTTAAATGTTATAATGTTGGTAGAATCAGAACTTACAGTCTATTTAGACTGGGAGGTATCACCGCCTGCATTTATTTCTACTGTGAAACAGTTTTACGTTTCAAGTTGTAGATGCTAGCTGATATATCACTATTTCGCATGAATAATAACACAACACGCAAATTTTACAGCAAGGTAAAAATAAAACAATGCTTTAGTTTTTTATTTTTCAAAGAAAGGAAGTTATAGTTTTAAAATATAAAAGGTTTTCTTAAATTCTAAATTTTAAAGGGATAAAACTATATCTTTACTTAAAACTGATGATTTTAACATTGTGCGATTATTCACGCAAAATAGTGATATTTATGTGGGGACCATCTTAGTTAGTAGGACCTATATAGAGCTGACTACAGGTTTTTATAAGTGGCAGTAACCATTAACCATCAGCTGGATTGCAAACTTCTTTGCTATTTAAATCTAATTTACCCTCGTAAATAAGATTTCTATAGTACGACACTACTCACGATATAACTACAGACTTGTGGTCAATCTTTGGAAGTTCATAAACCTATATGTTTTCAAAAAAGGATGTCCATGTGCGGCAGTTATTATTAATCATTAGATGAGGTGCATACTATAAATACTATATAAAAAAATAATCATATCAACTTTAATCATGACTTGTGTTCATTTATCAACTGAGGTAATAAATAATTATGATCAGTGGTCGAATCTGGATAATTTTGAGGAGGCTTTATTTTATTTCAGATTTTTTTTCCGCTCCCTTATATTCAAGGATGGACTTATATTCTTGATCTTGCACAATTTCAGTTTTTACATCATCCTTTTTCAGGTTTTATACGACAACAAGAGATAATAAATTCCTGGCCTTATAACAATGGCCGGATACTTTTCAGGCAATTAAAGCCTGACGGAGATAACAGAGAGACGTTTAAAGAAATTATAAAAGTAATGCACATGAGCTATCACGTGCTCGATTGTAATATAAGTAACATACATAAATACATGCGTGAGGTGATACAAGTCGACAACTCGACTCAATATCAAGTACGTATAATCTTCTTTAGTAGATTCGACGACCCTCGTAGCGGAGCAGTTACCAAACCGGTCTGACGCGCAGTGGGTCCCGGGTTCGATTCCCGGCCAGACAGAAATATGAATGATGAGTTTAGATT
>DWNE01006127.1:0-13328 GCA_018249875.1 Cecropterus toxeus | reverse complement strand
GGTGAAACCGCGGGTTCAGCTAGTCGCAAATAATAATTAAATATATCGCGTATGACACGTTCCTCATTTCCTCAAAATTATTTTTCTTAATACAACAAGAATAGTGAATATTTACTTTACTTATTATATGATCAAGATATGAAAGAAATAAACACATTTGTCTTACAGTCGATTTGTTACTTTGTAGTGTTACTATGTTTTATTACATCGTTTGAGAGGAAAATGTTTGCGGAACGTTTCGTAAGACACGTCATCCAGGTGCCAGCGGTACTGGAACGAATGGCGTCCCGCAGGAACGTTTTATTTTCCGTCGCTTGCAACACCGCAGATAATTCTCCTTCTTACAACTTGCAGCTTTTTGTGAAAACAGCATTAGAACCGGATCACCTGCACGTTTAACGAGAATATTTATTGAATTCTTGATCTTTCTTATGCATATTTATAACGAAATTTATTAATTACTAGCCTGTGGTTTTACCCGCATTTAACTTGTGACAGGGAAAATGCATTTGAATAAAATAAAGTTTACTTCGAGATACAGACTGCTCATATTTTAAATTCCTAAATTATATTCAGTACTAGTGATTTGATGCGATTTCAATCGCACAGACAAACACACAGACAAAATTTCTAAAAAATATATATAAACATTTACATATATATAGAAATTTTTAGACGTCCTCCAAACTATATTTCTTTTTTTGCAAATTTCGACGATGTATAGAATCGCAGAAAATTCATTTTTTTTTCACAAGACAGCCTTTTTACCACTGGTAGGTAGAATTCGTGTCATTATATCAAGAGTAGGAAATATCTTAACCATAACCACTACAGCTTGCTGCTCCAATGACGATCAATAGAGGAAGATATAGCTTAACTAACGAAAAGCAAGATAGTGCTTTGCCAAATTAATTCTGGCAATGTACTAATGTGTTAATATACAAATATATATTTACACGAAAAGTTTCAACGTATTTTTCTCTCTAGTTGTATATCTCAAATGATCATAATTTAAGTAAATCAAAAATAACTCTAAAATATTTATAATACTTGATATTTATAGAAGTATTCAATATTCACTTCCCATGTCGAATTCTTGTCTACGTAAGTGATACATGCAAATGTGACTGTCTTATCACACAGTAAGTTTACAGAAACACCGCTTAGTCAAATACCGCCGCTTACTTTTACGAATTTCATTTGAAATACAAATTGAAAACTACTTAGCTAACTATTTGAACTGATATATTTGTATACTGACGTTTAAACGATACGCGTAGACGGTATACATTTTACATTTTAAGTAAAGGTTTTAAAGAGAGTTCTATGCGTAGTTTACATGCGTTAAGTTGATATATAATCAAATACGTCGTTTATAATAAATTTCATAGTTTTTGCTTGTAAAAATCAAATTACTGATTGTAATACTGCAAAGGTAATGATAAAAAGATAAGGTAAGGTTTTAAGCACGTTCATTCGAAAACCAAAACAATGCCTTATTAGGTTTAATGAATTACATAATCACTTACCCGGAAATTTTTAGTATCCTCAATAAACCATTTCATGTAATTTTATTGTTTTTAACCTTCTTAAATATTTAAGTTTTTATGTAAACTAGATCATCGAAACTTATTAATATTATTATCTTACTACTGGGAACAGGTGTTTAAAACTGTAATAATCAAGCCTAGTCCTCAACGCAGTTTGGAACCCTTACCTAGGTCATTGTAGGCCATAAATTACAGTACTGGAGTTTCAATACCCGTTTCTGAGACAGCTAAGGTACTTTATTAGTACCGATAATATCTAAATATTAGACACTTAAAAATAAATAATGTAAAGTGATATGCGTTTCGTCACAAACGCCCTCCGACTAAAACGGACTTTTACGTATCGTGACTGAGAAAACTCAGATCCAATTTAAGAGCCAAATCCGACGACTGTCCCGCGGGAGACAGCGTTATTCATAGAACGAATTTTAACAAAAAAGAGAGGATTCGATTTTATCAAATAAACACATTACTTGTGAGAGTAATGTCTGCATTAAACCACACTAACATTAGATGAAAGCTCTCTTTATAACGCAAAGATTTAATACGAAACTTCAACAAAACTTTCTGGTCGTAGAGTTCTTCGTGATTCGGCTCCAGAAGCAGCACCGCTACATCTAGTATTTCTGCCCAAATAGCAGTGAATGAGCTGCTGTGTTCTGATATATAAGGGAGATACACTCATCCGACTTGCTTTCTAACTTAGTCCTCAGGGGTACCAACGGATCCGTGTGTAACTTCGAGTAAGACTGATCTTATCCATCCATGGACGGCAGTAGCGATATACCGTCAGATTAACTGCAAACATTATTGCACGTTTGCACGTATTTGTAACGGGTATAATAAAAGTAAAAGTTAAATACAAAAGTGCTGTTTAATTATTATAAAATTTAA
This sequence comes from Cecropterus toxeus, assembly GCA_018249875.1. Lineage (NCBI taxonomy): Eukaryota > Metazoa > Arthropoda > Insecta > Lepidoptera > Hesperiidae > Cecropterus > Cecropterus toxeus. The sequence continues at coordinate 10,884 of DWNE01006127.1, read as the reverse complement.
AGTTATAGAAGTTATTCGAAGAGGAGCTCCATGCCCAGTAGTGGGATTATAAATGATTTGATGATTATACACACGTACGTTACTTTAAAAATATTCATTATTACAAAAGATGTGATCGTTTCTAAATCAATTCTCATATACCAAGTATAGGTTAGTGTAATAAGTTTTCCTTAGATCGAATTATGCTTAATCTATGTTATTCAAACATCACGTACAATGCTCCCTAACCCGGTTAAGTTTGGTAACTCATTGCTCCATCTAAGGCCCTGCTTGTTGTGTAAGTTTAGTTAGAATTCCTACATGTGGAAAACGTACCAATCCGACCGAAGACATTGTTTCCCGAAGTACTCGTAACGGCGATGTGCTAACGAGAAAATAATGGCGATCGACGTAAATGGACTTTGATGCCTTGCCATGAAATTTTAGCAGTCGGAAAATAATATTCAAATATTTGCTGAGTGATTAAATGGAAGGAAGAAATATAAAAATGTATTTGTCCAGGTTCATACGCCATAGCTCCGTCTCTGTTTAAATTTATCTTGTATACATACCAACGGACTAACGTATATTAAGGTATAGTTATATAGTAACGAATAATGAATGACCTAAAATAATTAATTACAGATATTCGTTAACGATGTTCGTCAACTTTGTTACATGAAGTGAAATGCATACCCAAAATGGTTTTCTAATTTGACGATACTGGCTTATAAGTACAAAAATATAAAACAAATACTTATTTTTATTAGAATAATACGTTTAGAGTAGTAAGTACCCGTATGTAGCAAACGTATTTTGCCTTTTTCTTTTTAATATATTCATACGTTACGTAGCCTTGGCACGCACGGAAATATTTCCTACTAAAGTCTTCCGCAATAAAAGTAGATACAATTGAAAACTGTATTAAATTCCAATGTTAACTCAGGTTATAAGATAACATATAGACAGAGCACCGTATTGTTATAAGAATATCATGAAGAGGAAAAAGAAAGAGTACTTAAAAACCTGTAAGGTCATTTATAATATTGTTTTATAACTAAGCATAACATACCTACTACATAAATTAATTACCTTCGTAACTTAAGAAACTAACTAACAAAAATATTAACACAATAAAAAAACTTTTTAGACAACACAGACTTTACGTCATCGATTAATAAAGATCTCAAAAAATGTTTTTTTTTTTTTTATAAAATTTAACTAATAATCGAGCATACAGTTCACCTGAAGGTAAGTGGTTACTACCACCCATGCCGCCGGACAACTGTAAGCAACTTCATGTAGGCCATGATTGTATTTGGATTCAATTACAAATGCATCGCTACTCTGAGAACTGATGAACTGATGTCGCTTCATTTATAAGTGTGCCGGAAGCCATACCCTTCCATCGAGCCGAAAGAATTACTTCCCGGCGGTAATGGAGAGGTACCACCACTCCAGTCTAAACGTCCTCGTTCAACCTCCTGGCAAGTTTAATTATAAGTAAATAAATCGTAATACCCAAGTTTATCTATTTGTATAACCACATCTTATCAAAAATTCTAATAATAATCGTTTCTTGATTTTAGATGAAAAGGTATTCCGAGTTGCCCAAAAGACATATTTGGTGTACAATGGAAGTTTTGGAACCGGTCCAGACATCCGGAAAACTTTGTAAACATGCTAAAGTTGCGGAATCGATAGAACCGGATTTTATTGTATGAAATTGTATAATAGAGATTGTCTGGAAAATAAAAAGCAACATTGTTTGTGACAATCCCGCTGTGATTAATGTGTAGCCTTCTTTCAAAAGCATTATGCTAAAAGGAATATTATTAAAGGAACTACGTGTTATGTTTTTCAATTTTATTTATGAACAAATAATATATTTTTTACGTTTCTTTATTAAATAATAATTGATTATGTATCTAGCACCGCTTTGTTAATCCGCGCGGCGCATTGATACCAAATTTATCCGATGCATGTTCGTTTATTACCTACTACTTTATGAATAAAAGAATGTGATAAATGTTGAAAATTTTACAAAGATATTAACAGTATTCTAGACGTTTTCTAACATATACTGTATTTATCGATGAGAAATCATTAGAAATTCTGTCTTAAGCCAGTCAAAAGCCGAAAACAAATAAAAAGCACAATTAATCGAACATGTCAAAAAACATACGTAACCTTATAATAAAATGATATCTCATGCTTTTTCATTATTTTAAATGTCCTCAAAGTGCTGCAAACGACGTTTGAATGCAAAAAAAACTAGGATTACGAGTAATACTTTGGGTAGCTTCGAAGCTTTTTACTTTTCATACATTCGTATGCTCTTAAACTTTTGGAGCAAAGTGAATGTCTACTTAAAATGAGATAAACATATTTTATTACTACTAATATTCTTCCAAAAAGCATCGAATTTTATGCTAGAATCTTCTTTAACTATTAATAAGTAAATATACTGTTTCATCATGTTTGTCTATATTTTTAGTGAGTACTTTACCAAAACCAGTTTTTGTTTTGATGGAATTATTAAGTAATTGTAGATATTATACATAAAGTCTATTAGATGAAAATTTAATTTCATTGCCAAAATCCAATAAACAATCCAACTTATACAAAGAACTCGGTCCAAACAGTTACGTACCTCATCCATTAGTTTACATGTTTTATACAGTTTTGCTCCTTAGCTTTGTCTTTGTGCTTTTAAATCTTAAAGCAGCCAGCTGTCCCTGTAGGAATGCGCTACAGACGTCCGTCCAACTTTGTCATAGCCCGCAATTGTTGCAAGTACTTTCTTATTTAAATTCGTAGAATACCACAGATACACACAAATAATTGAGAGAGAGATACTTTTAATTTTACACTATACATCACAGACAATATTATTTTTCGTGTCTTTGCCTCAAATTTCGCTATCCTGCTTTTTAGTAAACTATATATACAACGAAGGTGTAGGTTCCACTCATAATAAAATGGCACTATTTTTCTACCACGTTGGTCATTTATAGAATATAACACTATAGGTACAGCCATACACCGCATATAGGCGAGAAAGTTATTTTTTCTCTTCTATATTAAAATAACTACTAACGCCAAAACTTACATCTACGCAAGTGATGCAACAAACTTCAACAAGTTACAACATGGACGTAGGACACTAGCATGCTTTCCAACTGAAGTCAGTGCCGTTCACGGATCCTGAAAGATTTTAAAACCTATTTCATTCACCGAGTACCGAGTATAAATCATAGATGTAAAATCATCAATATATGACTGATGTACCATTAGTACGAGTTTGTCTTGTTTTTCCAGACAAGATTGAGTCTTGTTTCTGCCCATACATCTACATGCAGCGCCCCTAGCGGCTTGTTTCGGAACTAAAATTTACAGAGGGCATTTTTGGCAGAAACAAGACTCAATCTTGTCTGGAAAAAACAAGACAAACTCGTACTAATGGTACTGATCGCTCAATACTAGCCCCGTTCTTCACGTTCTCTTGAATGTTTTGAAGTACAAGTTTTCAAGTCCTTCCCAAGGTCTTGAACAAATGTTGTGTTATTATTATAATATGCGTTTCCTGTGTAAGCCCGGGATTTCCTAAAGCTCGAAAGCAAAGGGTTCACTAACAGGCACCCCAATAACTGTAACAGATCCTGCAGCTTATCTCGAAGCATATTCGGAGCGTGTCCGAGCCATTTGCCGCGACACGCAGAACCGCTCAGAACCGACCAAAGGACGTGAAAACATGTTTATGTACATTCATATCAATATTGATATGAATACTTAGAGGCATGCAATATTTAAGTTGTTTTTTATTTGGGAAATTTTATTATTTATTATTTCTTTAGGTCACTTGTATATGTAGTTGATGTCGACAATGTCTCTGAAAGTTATAGTTTTACAATGTGTTTCACTTTTTTTTTATAAATTACAACTCGTCCGATGTTAAATAGTGTAACAAAATGTTGATTTTTATGCTCCACTTTTGGGCACGGCTCCTCACAACTCAAAGAAGCCTAGAGGGTACTTCATCAAGTTGTTCCAATACGATGATGGTGGAATTTAAATATGAATATCTTATTAAGTTTCTACAATCCTTCAAACATAAACAGCCAGTTACACTACTCCTATTCCTTTTTTATCACAATAAAGTAGCAAACGAGCATGCAGTCCATCTGAAAAGTGAACCGGCAACCACACCCTTTCACCGAAACGCAAGAACTGCTTCACGTTACAAATATGTGAGGCGGTGACACTTCTCCGGCCGAACTACATTGGTTCTACCACCTGCTTTGTTAGGTACCGCCGCAAACAAACCATTTAAACCATTATATTAAAACTATTACATTATGCAACTCATTTATATTAAGTCTGTAACCACCTTTAAGTATATCAATTATGTAGATCATGCATAAGTAAACCGTTCTAGAATGATGTAATGTATATGACAGATTATCATACGTTAACCGAATTTGCCAGTCTAATAAGTTATATTACATTTCGTTAGCTAATCAGTATCACTTTATAGCATTTACGCATAATAAGAACTACAATGCTATCAGTGTAAAAAATCACACAACGTCACACATGTATAAGAAACATTTAAAAGTGACAAACCATCGAATGCAACATGACTCGTGTAATTACCGTTAATTCCGTTAAACTGAAATAGCAATGTAGGGCTTAAAGGGAATTGAAGGTAACACGCCCAATCCAAATTGTGTTTTCCAAGTGCATGGTATTTACGTCATTATAATTCCATCGATGTCAAATGTTCAATCCAATTCATTCATAATATTTCTGTCTGGCCGGGAATCGAAACCGGGACCCACCTTGCGTCAGACCGGTATGGTGACCACGCGGGTCCATTAAGTTTAAAGTATAAAAAAGTGTATAACAGAATATTTTGTCATTTCACTATGTTACTCATCTATCCATACAAGTATGTATGAGGAGCATAATCCCAGTATATTGAATGTATGGACAATATTTATATTCTGGACGTAGCTACAAATCCCGGCCATAACCTCACGCGGAATAACAAACCGATGTCAATGGCGTCATCTGTAGTTCCAACGCAGCACTAATAAAAATGAGCTTCCCAATTCCTTTTCGATTTATATTCCGCGCGTGCTCCTGAAATCTTATTTAATGTGACAATAGATCATCCGCCAATATTTTGAAAATCAATATTTTACTCTTAACAAAATATCTAAGTCGATTTTACTTGAAGAATATTGTTAAATACGAAACTATTCTTAACGTTACGATTCTGTAAATGTGCTTCATATTATAATAATGAAAAATAAAATAGCTATCTGGTTGCCACATACAACAATATTATTATTATTATGAATAAGGCTAAGCTATTCCTTATCTTCGAATGTAAAATTATAACATTAAACATAGTGTTGTGACGTAATTCTCAATGTGCAAATCCAACAGCACACTTGACACTTCATTTTATTCTTCTATCACTAGAAATTAATTCCACTTTGCTTCTTAAGTTACTTTTAAATTGTTTAGTTCTCAAGTTCTATTCTTCTTCCGTTATAAGATATCATCCATTCACATCTCACTATTGAAATTCACACAGCGTAACAAGTACAGTACTCATAGCATAATTTATCGAATATTGATAGGTACTAGGTTCGTATGAACTATCCTATTACACCCGAACAAGCTAGTTCTCATACTGTAAATACGTCGAAGCGTTCAGTTTTACGACGTGTAACACTATCCTCGGCATTAAACAATGGATGAATTTAACTGAACTTTGGATATTATGATCCTCGTATATAGCGTTCTGTTTGAGAATACTGCTCGGAGATAATACCTCCTAGACATACATATATGGAGTAAAATACAATCAAATTTATTATAATGTTACAACGTACCGTCCATTCGTAACGTATCATGTATGTGTTAAGACCAATAAAGACAAAACTAATAAAGAAAAAAGTGGAAAATAATAAATCTTAGTTTTACCCAACTGCGTTAGAAAGAGGGAAATGTTTTTCATGTATGTATGCTTGAAAAACAAATGTTTGTATGTATGTAAGTCTATTTCTTTGGCACGCTCTGCAGCTCAAAGTGCGCGACGGTTTTTTTTTTTGTTTTGTCATGATTCTCAAAGTGTTTATTTACAAAAATAAGGGTTTGTCAAAAAAAAATGGTTTCACAGTATTTGTGTTTACAGTAATCCGCTGGGAGCTCCAGTTGCTGCTGCGGTCGGCGATTTGATACCTTCCGGGTTGGCATGGAGCGCCCAAGAGAAGAATAAATAGCGTCAGTATATGTACAAAGAATGTTTTTTTTTGTATAAAGTAAAATAAAATAAGAGTGGTTTTTGAATACATGCATAAATGTCATCTGTTTTTGTTAATGATTCTCATTCATGTCTTTCAGGTTATTAACGATCACTGTGCAGAGTTTTTCAAAAGATAAGATCGCTGCGACTTTGGTGGTAAGTTCTCCCAGCTCAAATGGTGACACTTCCAGCATCTTACAGAGCGATAAATGCTGCTGCCTCTGCGCAGCGAATGCCTGGCAGGATGTGAGGAGGTGGTCAATGGTCTGCGTGGAAGTGCCATCACATGGACAGATATCCTCACTGATGATGTTAAATCTATGTAGATATGCCTTGTGGAATCCGTGGCCAGTAAGGATCTGTGTGAGCTGGAAGGAGGTGTTCACGATTCTGGATAGTGCGCTGATGTCATTTAGTTTGGGCAGAAGTCGCTTGGTATGCTGTCCCTGTGCCGAAGTATCGTAGCGCGCCTGCCAAGTAATTCGGTTTTCGGCGCGTACCTTATGCTTGAGATACGAAACAGGGAAACGAGCATAGTCAAACGACTTATGAGATGTGGCGGCGCTTTTGGCCGCTGCGTCTGCCATCTCATTGCCGACAATTCCAATGTGAGCATTAACCCACCGGAATTCGAAAAATTGCGCGACGGTTTGTAACATATGATATTTGCAAAGTAACAAAGGCTATGTAATTTCTAAATATGGCGCCTGTGAACAGAAAGAAGAGGGAAGGGACGTCTTTTTATTAACATAACAATATGGATTTCGAATAGAAGCTCATATATAGACTGTTACAAATATATATATGTCACCGATTCCAAAGTTTCAAAAAAAAGTAGTGTCTTCTAAATGGCCATCATCGTCTTCCAATATGTTTTTTTATTCTTAACCAGTTTAATTAAGTCTTGGCAAAACAATAAAACGCACTACGGATTTATACATTAGTATTGCAAGCTGATTGCAAAAAGATTTTTCCAAACTCATGTATAACACGCACACGTTTTAGGTTAGAGCCAGTCCACACGGCGCGTTCCGTTGCGTTGCGTCGTCGCAACACAAAGGTTTACACACGCTGCGTTTACGCAGCGCATACGCGACTGAACTGCAGCGCCCGAGACGAAGCGGGCGAGGGAGTTCTCATTGCGTCGCGTCGTTACTACGTCGTAGTAACGCTGCGTCGGTGCAGCGCCCGTGTGGCCGGCTATGCGTCAAAACCTTTGCGTTGCGACGACGCAACGCAATGCAACGCGCCGTGTGGACTGGCTCTACAGCCCTAAAAAGCAACAGATCTCATTAAAAAATTAATATTTCTCGGTTTTCATTTCTGCATGAGGCGCACTCTCTCGTATATAAATAAACCTTTTAAAAGCTTTTGCACTCATAACTCGAGAACTTATTGAACATAAAGATCTGTATTTTGAGTACGATGGAACATAAATAAACCAGTATACGAGGATCCGAACCGATATTTTATTCATTATCTGTTTGATCGGGGATCGAAGTTGGAACCTCCTGATAAGCTTATAATCGTCTCTAATAATTTATTTAATTTAATAAATGATTCTTTAATATATGAGTAAATAATTGATTCATGGATAATATAGGTAGTTCCAGAAATATTTCAAAAATATTAAAAAACAATGTAAAACATTTCTAGTGTAGTAGCAAACAAGATTGTAATACTAAACATCCACAATTATATACAATATTGAATTCCTAACTTAAGTGAGCCACATATCAATTACTTATTTCGTCAGGTGGTAGAACAAATGTAGTTCGACCGGGGAAGTACAACCGCCTTTTCTAGCGTGAAGCAGTTCTTGCGTTTCGGTGAAAGAGTGTGGTTGCCGGCTTACTTTTATATGAGGCGACCATCTCAGTCCTCGAAAGTAGCAACGCATCTGTGATAGACTTTATATAGAACCCCTGTTCTATATGAAGTTGCTTACAAATGCCCGTGAGCGACCGTAACCACTTACCGTCTGCTTGCTCGTTTGCTACTTCATATTTGTAAAAAAAGAATACTTCCTGAACATTGATGTATAGAGTGAAAGGAAAGGGTCAATGCACTGTTTTCATACATATATTTACTATACACAAATAATAAAAGTATTTGCAATAAAATAATAGTAAACTAAAAACATTGCGTCTTCTTCAGAGTACAAAACAATATAAGCATAAATTTTCTTTCTGATGTCCAAAAGTAAAACATTCTTAATTTGTATAAATTCGAAATAGTTTAAAAAAATAAAAACCATATTAAATGAGGTCGCCACAGATGGATTAACCTTCAATATAGAATACAGCAGCGCTTTAAATTATTGTAAGGCAGGGATTCTCAAACTATTTTGTGTCAAACTATTTTGGGCAAGGGACTTTTTTCTAAAATGTTCTTATATCCCAAGCCTCCATAGGTAATTTACTTTAAAAATTCTATCTCTAGTTTTTTTCTTAATTTTACAATATTTTCCAATTTAAAAACTTTACAGTTTTCCGATTGTCGGTTTCCCAAGTGGTCGACATCGACCCCAAGGTGTTGGTGAATTTGAGAATCCCTGTTGTATGGTAGGTGTTAAGGTAATCGCGGTTATACATAACATATTACATACATCAAAGTGCCAAATACAAACAAGTTAGCTCAGCAACACTACAGTAATCTGAAGATAATAGCTCTTCACATGAGACACTCCACGCAAAGCTGTTCAAAATGATTTAAACGTTTTGCAAATGAGATAATGCGGCATTAATCTCTTGGAATCTTTTGTTCTAGAGCTTAATTCATCTCAATGAGCCGAGATTTAGGTTAAGGTTTAACAAACGTAAATGTTCTCTTTGTAATAATATAATAATTATAACGCTTTCACCAAAGCCCCATACTATTTTCTCCTGTATTGTGGGTGCCGTCGACAATGATAGGTACAGAAATACCTAGAGCAGGGCATAAATCTAAACTCATCAATCAGGTATCTGTCTGACAAGGATCTTATGCGGATTTGACGACCCGAGTGGCGGTAGGGTCATACCGGTCTGACACGCAGTGGGTCCCGGGTTCGATGCCCGGCCAGACAGAAATTTAATTGAAGAGTTTAGATTTCTGTTCTCGGTCTGGGTGTTTGTCTTTGTGTGTCCAAGGCAGCCACGACACAGGATAAAATCCTACTGTGGGACTATGAGTGTAGAAGCGTTTACGTTTAATTGTTTCCGTTATACCCGCGCTGTTTGATATGAAATTTTTTATCACATTTACAGAACAGATGTTCTATCTCGATTACAGATGCCTTGCTACTCCCAAGGACTAGGATGTTTGCCTCAAATGCAAGTGAACCGGCAACCACACCCTCCTGCTGAAACGCAACTATAGTTTACGTCACATTCGTAACACTTATAATGATGGCTTGTGTGATTTTCCCAGTAAGATATCATTGTCGCAACTATACTTAGCGTTAAGCAGTTCTTGCGTTTGGTGGTTTGGTAGGTTCACCAGCGTATTGAAAAAACCGTTTTGGACTTCAGGTGTGGCAACTTTAGTTGACTTCAGAATGACTTATGGGCGTCAGTGGCCATTTGGCGTAAAGTGATCTGTGTGCTGGTTTGTTAGTAATGTTTTTTATTTGCAAATTTCTGCAAAACGTCTATTGGTAGGACACACAAAGCATTGAGACATTTTGCATCGTGATATGGGACAAAGTAGTTTTGCAATGATAGAAAAAATGGGTACCTAATTTTATCAGGGTATACACCCTTATCACATACGAGGACTCATGTGAGGCGTTACAACTTAATCCTAGTGGGTAGCAACGCATCTGTGTCCAATCTTAGATAAGACTCTGATCTCATTTGGGTTTGATAACAGATGTCCTTGGGCGGCAGTGGCCACATACCATCTGTATGCTAATTTGTTTATTTCATGTTATAAAAAAGTAAAACAAAATTATTTCATTTTTTTTTTATAAATATGAACTAGCAAACGAGCAAGCAGCCCACCTGATGGTAAGTGGTTACTTCCCATGGACATATGTAAGCAAGTTCATATAGAACAGGTGTTCCACCTGAAGTCGAACAGGTGGTTTGTTACTCCCGAGGACTGAGATGGTCGCCTCATATATAAGTGAGCCGTTTTCATTTTAAATCAGTTAGTGTTTATCTTCCAATAATAAGTAAATTCCTTATTGTATGTTTATATGTCCATTAAGAGATTAAGTTACAATGTGTACATTATGTATCCTAGTCGGTTTATCTTACAGAAATTATGACAATAAGATCTTCATAATTAATTGCTTGGATCATTAGATTTCCCTTACGAAATTAATTGAATACAGAGTGGAATTCAGTTTAACGGTATTATTAGAATAGATTAACGCCATATTCCATCCATCAGTCTCTTCAAGGCCAATGCTGGATATAGGCCTACTCGAATCTGGTTTTTGTCAATTCTGGTTTCTCAGTTAGAACAGGACAATAACAATAGTTTTCTTGGAGTATATATGATATATGTATATGTGTGATTAGATTCACATCCGAATATATTGTGCGTCATAATGAGACAGTATTGCTTATATACTAACATGGTTACATTACACATACACA
>DWNE01006126.1:0-13331 GCA_018249875.1 Cecropterus toxeus | reverse complement strand
TGGTTACTGCCGCACATGGACATTTGTAAGAAACTCCATACACATTAGAGGTTATATATGAAGTCGACCACAGATGAGTTGCTACTTCCGAGGATTGAGATGGTCGCCTCATATAAAAGTGTGCCGGCGACCACACCCTTCCACCGAAACGCAAGAACTGCTTTACGCTAGAAATAGGTTTAGCGGTGGTACTTCCCCGGTCGAACTACATTGGCTCTATCACCTGGCAAAATTTTTGAACTGTGTCTATTACATGATTCAGCTTATGTTGACTCCGAGTTCTCGTACGAGTGTACATGTCGAATAAATAATTAGGACGGTGTCAGCTAATGGATGTTTGACTTTTATACGCACTTGTTCGTGTAAAAGGAATGTATAATGTAGGTACTATGTTTATATATAACATTACGGGGCAACCTAATACATTAGTGCAGTGAAAACAAATTAATTAAATATTAATGATTAAAATAAATATGAACTGTTAACAAATAAAATTTACATACAATTTCCAAATCAATCCAAAATACATTAAACATCAAATACAATAATATCGAACATCGAACGAATATCGAACGAATTTGTCCCGTCTATTGAGGCGAGCTGAACAGGGCTACTTGCTATGGTAAAAACCCAAGAGTTCCACGCAGGGATGTATCGGTGCGTTCTATTTTATTCGCAAAATTTTCCTATATACGCAATGAGACCAGCGAATTTCACATATCTTGACTTTTCCCCAAAAGTGACGGATATCTTTGTAAAACTTTCCCCTCTGACATCACAAAAGGCACTATGAAACTTACATGTAACCTGTGGCTTGTATACATTGTAAAAAAACGCTTTGTATACTCATAGCCCCACACTAAGATTTTTTCTTATGTTTTGGATGCTACAGACTCACACACTAAAACCCAGAACAGAAACGAAGAGAAGAAATCTACAATACAATATTAATTTAGAGACCTGGGGGCACGGCAGTGCTCCCGCCAAGTCGAGCAAAAAAGCGGCACGGCCGTACCATTATTCTTTCCGGAGATTGAACCCGGTGCCTAATACTTGTCAAGTCGGTATGGTGACTAATTTGCCACGCAGGTTATCACATCGTTCGTCCCGGGACATAGTTTCGTTTCGTTGGAGATCCCGGAGTCCTTTAGAAGACTGCCACCTCGGGGTTTTAGTGCGGTTAATATCCCACATAATTTTTACGTACCTTTTGAAGGTCCTTCGGAACCAAAAAAATTACCAAACAATAGTTTTAACAATTCAGTATTAAAATTCAGTATTAATGACAAATATGTATGATTTATATAATCAAAACGATCGTTCACTCTAGCCCAATCACGAAATTTTGCGCTAATTGAAATGCATTGCAGTCAACAGATTAAAATAATTAATTGTTATTTGTAGCAATTTTGCTGCATTTACGACCCCAATTAAAATGAAGTCTATACGGGCTTATTGAGAATGACTCCTCTATTATATTTTAAAACCTTATCTTATCCACCAGGATTTACGTAAATGTTACTTCTTATTATAAAAGCAGTTTAATCAAATAAGATTAAACCATTTATTTATTTTCAAACACCTAAAAAACAAAAAAAATATTATATATAAAATCCAACTGTTTTGACTAAGAATGTGACGTCTAAAATAGACTTCAGATAATTTGAAGGTTAAAAAATCGTTCTAAGGTTCTAAGAAGGTCTACGGGCCGCAAGGAAGTGATCTAGGAAGACTCATAGGTATCAAAGATATGGTCGTAGGTTGTTCGTTGCTGACCGCAATAGCAAAGGTAGGAATGACATTTAACCATTTTAAATTATCATTTAAAAGTAAACTTAATTACTCAGCAATAAACCTAACGTTAGTGAAAATATACTTAGAAATAAAAACCCTCTAAAAACTTAAGAAAATCGTTAGGAATGGCAGGATGAACCATATTAAATTATCATTTAAAAGTTAACTTAAGTACTTAGCATCGCATAAATCTAACGTTAGTGAAAATATACTTAAGAATAAAAACGATAAAGAACTTAAGAAAATCGTTTATGTCACAAATCACTTAACCTAAGTATAAAATAGGAACTTCGAATCCTTAGAAGCGATTGAAATCCGTCGGCAATAGACCGCGTCCGTTACGAAGATTCATAAAGTTTTCCGGCCGTAACTTACGCGTAGAACTTTTGTATATACCGGGTGTAATCGTTAAGTGTGCACAGGCGATTATTCCGTAACTATTATAGATATCAAAAAACTTTGAACTGATATCGAAAATACTTCACCTAATAAGTAAAATGACAATAATAACTTTTAAAAAATAAAACGAGAAATATCCGAAAAAATTACATTAAACACTCCCATACATTTAGTATGAGATAGTAGAAAGGTAGAAAGCCTAGAAGAGTTACAAAGTCGTGTACGTCGTGCAATTGCTTTAATTACTACCAAAATTTTAAGGAAAGTTCATTTAAAAACTGTAAAAAGAGCTAGTCATTGTATTACGCAACGTGGACGTCACATCGATTATCTGCTTTGAACACAAATTTTGTACTTACTAAGAAATAAAAGGTATGGGAGTGTTTAATGTAAAGTTTTTAGATATATCTCGTTTTATTTTTAAAAAGTTATTATTGCCATTTTACTCATTAGGTGAAGTACTTTCGAAATCAGTTTAAAGTTTTTTGATATCTGTATTAGTTACGGAATAATCGCCTGTGCACACTTAACGATTACATCCGGTATATATATTTTTCAAAAACGAATCTGTTTGTATTTGGTTATGTATGTTTCTTTTTACTATGTAGAAGTAATAAACGAGCAAGCAGCCCACCTGATGATAGGTGGTTACTGCCGGCCATGGACATTTGTAAGCCATTTTATATAGAACTGGGGTTCTATCTCAATTCGATCACAGATGCGTTGCTACACCCGAGCCCTTGCACCAAAATGCTTCACGTAAAAAATTGGTGTGACGATGGTAATACCCGGGTCGAATTGCACTGGTTCTACCACCAATATTGCATGTTTTTACCCGACTGCGTCCTGCCGCCCATGGACATCTCTAATCATTTGGCAGGTGGTAAAACCAATGTAGTTCGACCGGAGAAGTACCATTGCCACACCAATTTCTAGCGTGAAGCAGTTCTTGCGTTTCAGTGAAAGGGTGTGGTTGCCGGCTCACATATGAGGCAACCATCTTAGTCCTCGGGAGTAGCAATGCATCTGTGATAGACTTCATATAGAACACCTGTTCTATATGAAGTTGTTTACAAACGTCCATGGGCGGCAGTAACTACTTACCATCAGGTGCGCTGCTTGCTCGTTTGCTACTTCATATTTATAAAAAAAAAACAACCCCAGATAATATCCGGGGATCCGGGTAAGATTCGGGTAAGACCGGAGTTAGCCACAGATGCAACCTCAGATGCCTCGGATAAATATGTCTTCCTTATTATCCTTACTCTTCAGATTAGAACACATGAGCACATTATACTGCTGTCACGAGGCAGATATCTTGAGCAGATGTCTCTGTCCGATATCCATATCGAATTCGATTTCAAGTTAGGTTTGAAAATAAATAATCTTCGTTTAATCGGTATTGAGACCCTCCGCAAGGCTGAAATACATCTACATAAATCTTGCTAATCTAGAAATGTAAAATTACATCATGACCTCAATCATGGTGTCATTTTAAACTAAGTATAGTTAAGTAAGTTATGTATAATAGTGAAATAATTTTTTTTGAGGCGACAAACATTATGTTAGATTCTGCAATTAATTCTCTTTAAGAATAATAAAATATCCTGTCTTCAAACATATTCAGTTTACGAAAAAAAACAGAGCCACAGGAAGAAGTATACTCATAAAGAATAGTTTTTCGCCACAGATGCGTTCAATGGAGACCGATTACGGTTTGAATAAGTTTTATGCGATGAAATATGATGGACGATCAAATACTTCGAAGGAACGTTTTATTTTAGTTGTCTGGTAACTCATTCGATATCAATATTTGTCCTAAAATGGTCTTTTGATGTATTCTTGTTCCTAAAGTTCCAATAAGCGCTGGAATTATGATTTCTTGGTGCTGTAGCGTGGTGGAGTGTACTTCAATGCCCTTAGTAGGAGTTGATTATGTTTCCTTAAAACAATCATAATTTTTTTCTCGTATATTTTAAAGTACATTGCATGGGTTGACAGAAAACGATAACAAAAACGTGGAGTGTACATTGCAATGTATGAATAAAAACTTAAATAATTATTATTTTGAGGAAACAAGATTAACTCGTACTAAAGGTCTGAAACCTTTAGCTCCGGGAGTCGCGACAATAATATGATAATACAAATTGAAATTCTTCTATATTAGTATGTATGTAGTATGCACGCAACTATGTAGCTACAGGTGCTACAAATTAGAATGTGTGCTACGAATATCGTAGAACCGTAGCAAGATAACCGTAGCGCAAAGTATCGTAGCATACGACGCGTAATATAATACTTACAAGCGCATTTAGGAATGAATGTATGTGTCTTCGTATGTATGTATATATGTATGTATGTATATATGAATGTTTACATTTCTCGGGCACCAATTGAGCTACACACGCTTGGATTAGGTTACAATGCAATATTAGCTTAATAGCAGCAGCCAAAATTTTGGTTTTGAGCAAGATACGATAAAGAAAATTATAAAAGAGTTTTTAAATATATTTTTTTATTTAGTAAAATTATAATTGAGGTTATGAAAAAAAAACTTTCATAACACGTTATTTATTAATAAATACGAAATGCTGCCAAAAAAAATACAATAAACCTGTCTATATGTCTATCAATAATTTTTAGAATCTTAAAGTAATGTAAGTACATTTTAAAAAGACGTAATGTGAACTTATATTGTTAAATTTGGCTAAATATTTTTTTCCAAAATTAATATCAAATCCGTGTATAACTGAATCTTCACCTGAGTTCTGAAAAAGTGGATATGTACGGATAAAGTTCAACGTTTTGTTCCTTATAATTGGTACACAAAGAACAATGGCTGTACTAGGTTGTGTTCTGATTTATTTGTTCCATTCGTCCTGGATTTTCTCTTACCCACTTCCAGCGCAATTCAGCGCTGCAATCACTGCTTTGTTCTAGACAACAATTCCAACTGATATTAAACGAGCCAGTAAAGAATAAACTTGAAAGCCTTGTCTACTGACACTTGAACAAATTGAACCAACACTACTAAACGAGGCACAGATTTTCTTTTGAATAACCACATAGTTACAGCCTGAGTAAGTCTTGATTGTCGTAACATTAAGCTTAATTATTGTGACTATGAAGCTTAATTGTCAATACTAATAAGCTATGAAAATATTTTTTTCTCATTTTACCCTTTGTACACTCATAGCCCCGAAGTAGGATTTTCTCCTGTGTCGTGGGTGTCATGTGGGTGACACACAAAGACGAATATACCCAGACCCAGAACAGAAATCTAAATTCATCATTTACATTCCTGTCTGGGCGGGGATCAAACCCGGAACCCACTGCCTAGTAGACCGGTGTGATTCCCGCATCGCCACGCGTGTCGTCAAAATGGTGCCCCCTAGAGAGCTCAGAGAAAAGAACTTGCTCAGAGAAGGAAAAGAGAGAAGGGCCAGAAGGGCACCACGCAAGGGAAGCACCAGAGAGTTTCATCTGAGATCCCAAGGTTTCCCTATATGCACATTGAGGCCTCCGAGGGGTTTTAGCAAGTAAAAATCTCATATACTCGTAACTCTACTTTTTCTCTAAAAAGGTGGGGTGGGATATCTTTCGAAGATATACCCCCGAAACAATAAAATTGGTCTTAACTGGTCAACTAAGTTATGGATAGTCGAACGCGGTCGAATGCTGGATTGGTGGCCACAATAGCAGCTAAATTCCATACACGTTTTTAAAATTCGGAATGCGAGGTGTAACATAGATTTAAAGATTCACATATGTGATTCCCCTCCCTTTTCCCCCATTTACAAGCGCCAAACTTTGAACTTCGTCTATTTCTTTGATATGTCACATGCCGTAATCCTTTAAGAAGTTTCGACAGTAGCGCGTACCAAAGAAGTGGACATACATACATACAAACATACATACGCACGAAAATATTACTTTTCTAATGATGCAGTCTGGTAGAAAATGTTTCAAGATTTGTGGTATGCATACTATGATATATACATATGAAAGTTCCACATATACAACTCATAAAGAAACAACACAAATTTATATCGTTTTTAAAACGTTTGCCAGCCTATTTGCCCGTGTGTTTTTCGTGTGGTGTTGCCATGCGAATTGAATTTTAAGCATTGAACCGATTACCATACCAGCCTGACACGCAGTGGGTCCCGGGTTCGATTCCCGGCCAGACAGAAATATGAATGATGAGTTAATGTTTCTGTTCTGGGTCTGGGTGTTTGTGTATTCGTGTTTGTATGTCCATGGCACCCACGACACGGGAGAAAATCCTACTGTGGGGCTATGAGTGTAGAAAGCGTGTGTGTGTGTATATGTTGAAGTCATATTTATTTTACTTTATTAAAACACATAAAAAGAAACAACACAAAAAATAACTTTGATCTATATTTTTCTAGTGCGCGTGAAATTGTTGGCCATAGCTACAGGCTAATAAAAAGGTTATAAAACTGTAACCCAGTTCATTTTCAAGTTCATTATTTAGTGCCGCAGCCCTACTGCAGTAATTAGAACGAGGAGACCTATCCATAAGTAATGCACACCCTCTTTTATGTCGGTAGTGACACATCTACGTCATTCCACAGAGATTGCCTTTTTATATGCAGCTTCAGTTAAAAACTGAACCTATTGGTGTTAGCATCTGATTAGTTACTAATTAATTTTATATATTTTTTAACATCTTACTATGACGTTAATGAGGTTTCAAGAAAATACACATATTTATGTGCGAATAAAAGTGTTTCACATAAATAAGTGCGCGTTTGAATGTGTGTGTGTTTGCACGCGCGCTTAAATGTGTGTGTACTTGCACGGGCACTTGAATGTGTGTGTACTTGCACGCGCGCTTAAATATATGTGTGCCTGCGCGCGTGTTTTAATGTATGTGAGCTTACACGCGCGTTTGAATGTATGCGTGCTTGCGCGCTTAAATATGTGCTTGGCCGTGCGTTTGGTTGTGACCCGTGCGTGCTCGTATGCGTGTGTGCGTGTTTACGTAGGGAAAAGGCCGGCGGCGCCCTACACTCAAAATCGTCATCACTACCCTTCGGACACCAAATCATCTAGAGAAAAAAAAATGTAGGTGCTCATACTATGCAATTGCGCATGGGTGTTTATGTAGATGAGCACGCGCGATTGTACGATAATATACGCGTTCATATGTGCGCAACTGTTTTTATATGTGGCCGTTACCCGTCTCCAAAATAAAACCTAGCACAAGTATCTTGTTTTATATATGACTACAGAAGAGGACTTTAATATAGTTTAATAGATGTCCATTAACTGCACTGATTATTTATCATCATATGCGCTGCATGCTCGTTTGCTATTTTAATTTCATACAAAATTAAACACAGCGTTAACCTTTAGCACAGAGCGTCATTAAAACAAGGAAAAAAATATTCATACAGCCAACCCCAGAGCTAGTTCACGCTCTAAATGGTCTTGCTCTAGGCTATGTTCTGATATAGCAAATATATATAATAAATAAGCTAAGTTATCAGAGGCGATCGAGGTTCCCTTTTGTATTGTATAGCCTGGTCGCTGGATCTTTATGTTAATAAACGTTTAAATACTATACAACAATCAGAGAGTGCCGATTCGTAGTAATAATTGAGTTGGTTCCGTGTTGAATTCTATTATTACTTTACTCTAGTCATTCATTTTATAAAAATAATAAGAGTTGTGTTATCCTTCAAAAGATTCGACGCCCTGGGAGCGGCGCCGGGTTATGTGGGATTTTTACCGCACAAAACCCCCCTCGGTGGCCGTCCTCAGTGCTGTTTAGAAGACTCCGGGATCTTCAACGGCACCCAACCGAAGTCCTCGAAGCGCGATGCTTTTGGGCTCTTTCCCGATGAGCATTACCGATCATCGTGCTTTCAAGTGTTTACGACGGCATGCAACCAAACATACCGCCGTCCTTCCTGGAGTCGCTTAATTGGACGGTTCTGGCTCCCACTATTAGCGCCCGCAACCCTAGAAGCCCCCTTTTAGTCGCCTTTACGACAGGCAGAGGATATCATAACCCTATTCTGGTCCCGGTACTACAGGGACCCCGAGTTCAAACTAGGAAAAGTTCTACCACCTTTCCCAGAATGCCCGATCAAATCTGAATCTATTTTAGTAACTTTAGTCTACAATAAAAACATAAATAAGTAATTAAAAGTACTATATAAAAAAATTACATATCAATGAGGGAGAATGAAGCAGTAAATTGAAGCCAAGGCGTTTATGTAAAAAATTGTAAGACTGCGATGTTTTTGTCCCGGAAATACCTAGCATTGTAAAAATATAAAACTAAATCGAGTCGAATCGAGAACTTTATATTTTGTAGTCGATAGTCGATAATACCATCGACAAAGAACCGCAAAGGCTGTAAAATTTTATCGGACCCGTATTGTACAAGTTCCGAACAGATGTAAACTTTTATTCGCCAGTCGCATGCTTGTTTCTAGAATTACTTTCTTTCGTGTTTGTTTTTTATGACTTTCATAGATAATGTCATGATTTGATACAGATAATATTAAATCTGAGAGGTTCAGTGGTATACCAGCTTGTCACGCAAAGGGTTTTGGGTTCAATGTCTGGATAAATAGAGATTTAAGCTATGCTTCGATGGACGTGTGGCGAAGCGTTTACCATACCTGTCTGATAGGCAATGGATTCGGTTTCGATGCCTTGTAAGTCAGACTTCTTAAGAATTTAAATTTCTGATTTGAGTCTGCCACTGATACTGTCGTGAACATCTGTAATTTACTACAACAAGGGTTCTATTTGAAGTCGATCACATATGCGTTGCTACTCGCGTGAACTAAGATGGTCGCCTCATATATAAGTGAGCCGGCAACCACAACTGTCCACCAAAACACAAGAACTGCTTCACACTGGAAACAGATGTGGCGGTGGTATTTCCCTGGTCGAAGACCCAGTGTATTGTAGTGTATTCTACCACTTTGTAAGCTACCTCCCGACGAACCTGCACAAACACAAATTTACATCTATAAAACCAAAATTTATAAGTAATCTAATATCCGGCATTCTAAGACCTGCTTTAAGTAAGTTTTTCAAGTCTGTTTAGTTAGTTTGTCTTTAATAAAATCAACACAGTTGCATGTACCGTGGAATAATAGTCCAAGTTACAAAAAGGACCGGCATACGAATTCATTTGTTAGCTGTCGGACAAATCGTGGCAAAGTAAAATAAGGCTGCCTACAAGCGTACTTTTATAGACCAGCAATTGTAGGACAAAAAATTCAAGACGCTTCGGAAAAAGGCAGCTATAAGAAATGCCCATTGAAGATAAAACTAAAAGACTAGTGTGTGTGTGTACTTATGTATATGCGTTAGAAATTATACTTCTTTGGCGTAACAAGATATTTTTTTATTTCATCTTTCGCCTTATTCTACGTTTGTAGAAAAAACGACAATAAGAATAGGTACAAGGTATTTAATAGATTGAAAATTTTATTATAACGCATTATCTACTTAAATAAAAACTATTATAAATAAATAATAAACTACAATAAAACTAAAATGTTGACTATAGCTGACTTCAGGATGTCGGCTTTTCGTGATGATGTGAGCGCGCATCGTAAAAATTTACTCTCGTAATTTTTCCCTACCGCGCCAAAATAAGTATACTTTAAAATAGCGCACGGAAATATATCTACGTGCACACACACATATATACACAGTAACATAGTATACATATAGTTCATGGAAAGCGTACGGGGACGTTGACGCGAGTTCCATGATGTTTGTTGACCACAAAACTTTACCACGCGCAAAAAGCTTTTCACTTAATTTTGCCCATATTTTAAATATGCCCATGAACTTCTTTTGCAAAGGATTCCTTTTGATTTCAACACTTATATTAGAAGAAAGAGGTACGACATTATCGCGCGATAAAAATCTAGATTCTGTCTTTTTAATCCAATAGTCGTCAATATGTAAACTGCCTAACGAAATAAAATTTAACAAACCACAACTCAGTTGTATTTACCCTGAAATAATACTTGTAGTTCCAAAAAGGCTCGGCTCATGCCACGCTCATTTGTTGGCGAACAAAGCTCCGGACTGAAGTTAGTACAATAGGTATTTCGAGAATGTAGCAATCATGGCGTATATATTCACATGTGTATAAATATAAATGATAACTAGGAACATCGTTAAAAACAATAAAACAAAAATCCCGACTGCTTCAAACTAAATTTTTATTCATCCCTCCCCTCCCCCCCTTTTTCCCTATTTCCAGTCGCCAGTTCTAAAAATTATATAGCCTATGTCACTCTACAAACTGAGACAATTCTAATGATGTCTTTTCGTTTGAGCTGTAGCGCGTGCCATAGTAATGGGCATACAAACAAACAAACATACATACATACGCTCGAAAAATATTACCCTCTTGTATGTGCTGTATATACGCTTCCTAAGAGCTACGTACGGTCCGCATACCAGGTACAAAGCCTCCGGAGAGTTGAATATTTGCTCGAGCTAACACACTTCGTATTTGCTGAGCCTACCCGAACGATACGCTGAACTTTAGTTAACCGGAAGCAAATTTTAATCCAAGATTTGATATGTGAAATTCATTTTGGTCATGACATAAATGAGGTAAAAAATGTTTTG
Organism: Cecropterus toxeus; assembly: GCA_018249875.1. NCBI lineage: Eukaryota > Metazoa > Arthropoda > Insecta > Lepidoptera > Hesperiidae > Cecropterus > Cecropterus toxeus. Next base: position 2,495 of record DWNE01006126.1, on the reverse strand, counting down.
CTGACCGTAGTGATATAGTATTATAATATAATATTTATTGATGTATGATTATAATAAATCAACGGTTCTATTTGAAGTCGATCACAGATGCGTTGCTATTCAATAGATGTGAGATATTACTGTTAATGGCCCATGTAATAAGGAAAAGCAAGGAGACGACATTTTTATCATTGTGGCAATATGTGTATCAATTGAAAATAGAAAAAAATATCACGCTTTATGATTAAATTATACTCTACTATACAACAATAGAATGAATCTTTAATAACAGATTGATAAAACACAGACTTTAAAACTATAAAAGCTTCTATCTTCTCAGCAAAAGTAAATACATTTAATTTCTTGATTTATTTAATTCGTTACAAGAATCATAATAGCCCGTCTCTGAGCATTATGTCCGGGACAATAAAAATCCTGTAAGCAAAGACAGACCCTTATTACACGGTGTAGGCAATAAGAGATTTCTTACACCGACGTTTACTTACAGATATAGGAAATCTGGAAGTATGTTTATATAAAAACAATCTTTTAACTCTTATTTAACCCTCTTACGGGTTGAATTTTTAAAAATTATTTCCCACGCTCATTTACACCATAAAAGGAACCCCTGTTCCAAATTGCAAGGATCTAGATACAGTAGTTTCGGCTGTGCGTTGATATATAAGTCAGTCAGTATATATATATTCCTCTTGTCTGCACATCGCATATAATTGTAAAAAAATATAGACGAGCGCGTGGCCGAGCGGTCACCACACCGTTCTGACACGCAGTGGGTTCCGGGTTCGATCCCCGGCCAGACAGACATCTGAATGATGAGTTTAGATTCCGTTCTGGGTCTGTTTGTGTCCTGTTCCAGTAAATTACATTTACGATCGAGCACTTATCAAATAAATCAAATCAATTACATCAGCTAATACAATCCTAGTAATAATATTCCAATATTGGAACAACAGTGGATTCCAATAACTTCCAATCACAGCGCTAACTAGAGCAATATAATCGCTCGATCAGCAATTAACCTGCTAAATTGAGGTTTACTCCCAATAAGTGTGATTTCTGATTACAAGTTCAAATATATTTCATTTTAGATAAATATGCAAATTTTAGTTAACCTAAGTATTAGTTTACTAATGTGCCGAAAATTTAATTGCTAAATGATTATTGCTATAAATGAGGTAACATTTATGAAATAGAGCAGTGATAGGCTAATTATTGACACTCGATCAATCGAGGGACCGAGGTGCGAATCCTAGGCATGCTACACTGATTTTTCTAAAATTATGTGCTTATTAAAATTAAATATTGTTTTCAGTTACGTGGATCGTGGTTACGGCAAAACTTTCGCCGTGACCACGATCCATGTAACTGGATCGAAATATCGGCAAAAAGAAATTCAAAAACCGCATATCGTGAGTACCCGTAACATAATTGTAAAGTTCTTTAATTAATGTACCTGGTTCCGCCATATTAATTAAAGTCAAATTTAAATAAATAAATAAATACGAAAATGTATCAAATCCGCGATAATTTCAGCTTACAATCATATATCGTACCGAGACTTCTGGTCACTTCCAGTCACTCTACAATACCTTCGAAATCTCATAACGTTTTATATTCGGCGTTATTGTTTTGCGGATGTCGCTTGCGATGGGTTTTATGTCGAACGATGTATTGTAGTCACGTTTCATGATATCATCGCCAGCGATGTTAAGAGACCCGATGTTAAGAGTATTATTTATTTATTATTTTATTACCAAATCTACCCGACTGCGAAAGGAGGGTAATGTTTTTGAGCGTATGTATGTATGTATTTTATGTATGTATCAACATTTACTGGATAAGACTTAACACTCAACATTCTTTATTCAGTAGTGGGTACAAGTCAACGGCCAAGTCACTCAACATTGACTATAATAATAAAGAAATCGCAGTAAGGAACCTTAGACTTGGCACGAATTTGTCTAGATTTCATTACTTTTTAGAGATAAACAAGCAGCTCCATCGAGACTTGGCTAGTTTTTTACAGAATGCTTTTGGTGGGATGAACTTCACTACTTCTTTACGAATAAGATATGTACTTCCTATAAACGTCCTGTAACTTTTCTTTCTTTGTTCACTCGACCAAAGTACAATAATAATTGTATGAATTTTTGTATGTGGAGCATTTGAAAGTTAACGAAAGTTTTTACGAAGAAACATTATTTTTTGCGGGTCTATTTCGAAGATCGGCAAAGTTGTTGACAGTTGAGCTCGCTTCGTTATTTATTTAGCTCTCTCTAGTTTTAAGCTCGAAGGCTCTTTAGGTCGTAAAAGAAAATTAAAGTACTGACCTGATTGATTAATATTAGATTATTGTATCCTTCGTCATATTAACGCAGCATTTTAAAATACATATTTATATATCAAAAATGTTTTTTTTTTGTTTTTATAAATATGAAGTAGCAAACGAGCAAGCAGCCCACCTGATGGTAAGTGGTTACTGCCGCCCATGGACA